>BGPR01000535.1:12210-198069 GCA_013235015.1 Araneus ventricosus
CTAATTAAAAAAGAAATATAACTGTGTTTATGTGAACTAATTAAAAATTATCATGTGTTTAGGAAAATCCATCTATTTAATATAGCTACAAATGCTTTGCAACTTATTCTAAAAAAATTGCACAATTTTTTATGAATATTTTTATTTCTCTCATTCATAAAGAGTTAACTTTTGCTTTAGTTTAAAATTTTGCAAGCCATTGCTTGGTTACTAACTAAAGATTCTTACTGTAACTTTTATATAACAGGTATCTAAGGTTAACAGAGGTCCTATGATATACTTCAAAACAAAAAGCTAAATATTGTTTAAAAATTTGCAAATATGTGTGCGAAACAAATGGATGTGTGTCTCATGTTAAAAATGACAACAATCAATAGAATGGTGTGGGGAGTATGTGTCAAGACCTAATTCCATAATTTCTTCAAACAGTTCATTCAAAACCTTTTTTACTGTTCTGTATGTGAGAATAATTAAATTACTAGTTTGTAAAAGACATTTACAGCAAATTTTTAACTTTAAATGTTTATATGGAAACAAAAACTAATTGTTAAAAAATTCTGTTTGAACAATGTCCTTCACTATGTTGCAGAAATTTTTCTTTAATTAAATAATTTATTTAGCAGGTTTCAGGAAATCAGTGGTTCAAATTCCCCTCTTATGCCCTATTCAGATACATTGGGCTAAAAATTTTTCAGTCATTATTGTATAAATTGAATTATTTTAAAAGCTATGGTTAAATTATGCATTTAACTTTTTTTCTGTGGAATAAAAAAAAATTCTTAACTACTTAAAAGGAATATTTTCAATATTTTTTCTAATTCAAATTCTTTTTTCGATTTATAGGTGAATGGTTGCTTAGGAGAAGCAGTAGTCTTGTAAACCCAGCCCTGTATTTTGTCACTGGAGAAAAGTTCTAAAGTAGCCATTTTATAATTTTGGACAAAAATCCAGTTGAAGTTGGACAATGTGCATTAAAGACATTTGATGTAGTGAAATATATTGAACACTTAAGAATATTTTTTAACTTCATGGATACTGCTATATATAAATTAAGCAGCACTGCCAAGAGTTCTGTCGAAAATATAGATGCCATTCTTTGCTGGACAGTGTTGTAAATTCTCTTTTCATTATGTGTATCCATTATGTAATCAAGGAAAACTACATAAATAACCAATTTTAGTTAGAATTTTACCAAAATGTAATCACAGTTGTTTTATATAGAAAAATGGATTTGTTTTGGGAAAGGTCCAAGATGAACATCTGCCATCTAGGCAAATATTATGAATCAGTTTTTTTATGTGTGCAATATATTTAAATAAATTTGACCAAAATATCTAGCTATTGATCAAAAAATAAACAGCTATGTTTGATTGTTAGTTTAGTGTGTAATATTTTTGTTTGGATTTTATCAAAATACCACCCCACTCACACACAGCAATTGGTCGAAAATTGTAAGTTTTTCATTTTTTTGAAAGTAGTTTTCTAATGATTTGTGCAATTGAGTATAAATGTAGTTAAAAATTCAGACTGTTAATTTTAGGTATAAAATTTGCAGATAAATATGTGTGTAATATTTTTATGAATGTCAAAAATTTTGCTTGGGGTGTGTAATCAAGAGTGTTTTTCGTAACATCTTTTTTTTACTTATTTATGTTTTACCTGTATTTAAAACTGCCTTTACACCAATATCATTTATACACTCTAGTTGGTTACATTTTGCTTCCATGTAAATATAGTAAAATAATTTTAAATTTAATTGTAACACATTTATATTCTTTCTTTTCAAATTTATTTTAAGCTTTTAATCCATGTGCAGTTCTGATTATCTTTATTAGGTACATATTACAATAAGTTTTTATTCTGTAATTTATCATCAGTTCGATTCTATTTCATTAAGCATTTTTCATCTTGGTTATTATTGTAGGAAGTGTAATACTTGGTTCTACTACAGTGAATTTATGTAAAAATGTATTTTTATGTTGTAATAAAAGTATAAAAATATTGTGCTGCTGTTATTTGTTACTTGAGTTATTATCTATAAATTAGTATCTTATGTGCAGTATTATTTGTAATAATAAATGGAATAAAAAAAACTTATTCATTTATAAACGCTTAAGTTTTTGATTAGAGCAATTAATTTCTTATGATTTGTTAAAGAATAAAGATTTGAAGTAATATTTTGGCAGTTTCTCTTGTTTAGATCTTTGCAAAAATATATATTATTAGGTACGTATAATTATACTATTTTTATATTTATGTTCCAACATGTTATTCTGGTACTCATGCAAAGAGCACTAATTAGTTATTGAAGTTTTGAGCAAAGATCATAATAACCTTTACTGTAAATATAATTTAACTTGTGTTGCAAAGAGTAGTTTTAATGTTTCTTAGAATTCTTATGCAGTTTTAGAAACAAAGTATTTTGTTAAAATTTCCAATATTCTTTTACATATAAGAAATGTAATATACCGTTTTAATAGATTTTTTAGGATATTCATTCCATTTTTTAAAAATTAAATTTCATATTTTTTCTTCATTTTAAATAACTGGTAAAAGTGTTTTTAATAATGTATATTGTACACATACAGTGATTCTGAGTAGGGAGAAAGCCAGGAAACTAATATAATTAGTAGCCTTAAATCAGGGAAATGTTGTAAGTTTAGTCAGGGAAATTTTTTTCACAGTTTTTCAGTTTCTGTAGCCACCCTCCTGTATTATATTTTTTAAGCTAACTCAGTCTGTCAAGACTTTACTACTCGGTGCAAACTCAAAAGCCTTATAATTAATATTTTCTAAAAATTATAATTCGTAAAAGAATGAGTAAAATTCATGCAAATAACGTGTGTTGTGTGCTTTAGATGTTGTTAAAGGATAAATGGAAAATAAACTTGCAATATTAGAGAATATGGTGAAAAATATGTATTTAGAGAAATGCGGATTTAGAGAATACAGTTAAATATTCAAAAAGAAAAGAAAAAAAAAACAGATATTGGTCAAGTTTAATGATTTTGTGAAAATTGCTAAATAACTGCAAATTGAATTGAAGACAAAATGCAAATTCTTAAAAAATCTACAGGATATTTAAAGAAAAAATAAAGATTTTTTTTGCATATTTTATTAAATTAAATTGAAGAAAAAATGCAGTTTTTTTCTGTATTCAAAAAATCTGCAGAATATTTAGAGGAAAATATAATAAGAAATTTTTTTGCAGATTACATTGAAGAAAAAATGCCGATTTTTTGCTGTCTTGCAAAAAATCTGCAGAATATATAGAGAAAAATTTTCTGCAGATTAAATTGAAGAAAAACTGCAGATTTTTTTTGTCTTCAAAAAATCTGCAGAAATCTTTTAAGAAAACTTTAAAAAAAAATTTCTGCAGTTTTTTTTTAGCTGGGTTATTAAAAAATTATTTATTATAAACCGTGCTATATAGTTTACAATTGTTTCCATTATAGAAATCTGTTGTACTGTACAGAATAATGCTGGTATTAAAAGAAGCACCCCCCCTCCAAATTGTTTCTTACTAGTTTTTAAAATAGCAGAAGTGATGAAACTAAGGTAAAAGACCGTTTTTGTTTAGTAAAAATCTTTACAAGGACAAAATAATAAGCAGCATTTTATTACCTCAAGGGGGATATTTATTCATAATGCTCTTTAAAGGTACAAAGTCACTGGTCTCGTTATTGCTTAAAAAAATGTTTTCTTTTAAACGTTCAGAAAAGGTTAATAATTAATCAATATTAAAAGCATTTTTAAAAAAAGCGATCAGTTTACAAGCTGATCCAAAAGGAGCGAAATTAATAAAGCCATTTCCAGAAAAAGAGCGTTTTTCTTTTAAACGCTCTGAATGAAGTTACAAATCAATCAAAAAGGATCGAAATGAGTAATGAAAACATTTCCAAAAAAGAGTGTTCTTTCATAAACGCTCCCTTTCACATTAAAAATTAATCAACAAAGAGCGAAATCATTGCTTAAAATGTTGCTCAAAAAGGAGCATTTCTTTTAACACGCTCCTTTTAATATTAAAAACTGATGGAAAAGGAGCGAAATCGTTCAATACAAAAAGGAGCGAAATTCGCTCCGAATATTTCGCTCCGCGGAAGGATTGTAAAACGCTCCGAAAGGACGATGCACTTTCAAGTACGGAAAGGAGCGAAAATTCGCTCGTTTGGTTTAAGCGTGTAACCTATATTACTAGTGTAAATAAGAGAACAATCTGAAAAGAGGTTTTATTTTGAAATTTGAAATTAATTTTTTAAACGTAAGGCGTGGAGTAGATGCATATTCGAAGAGACAGTATTGATCCTAATATTTTTTTTTATATAGTAAATTTTTTAGTCGCCTTTGGATCAATGGCGCCCATCGGCTAAAGCCCAATTTGCCCTTTGGATAAGATGGCGCAGATGCTACGAAATTTTAAACGCTCCATATTGTGGAAGCATACAAGATAGTCGAGGACAGAAGACTTCCCTCTGTTTCATTCTTCTCATGAAAATTCTTACTCATGAATGTAAATTTCATTCTGATTTTCTAAGTTTTCTCCTTCTAGTTCATTCATTCTCTTCAAGATATAATTCGATTAAAATGGTGCGTAAATTCCCATCCCTACATCGTTTGATTTTGGGATAGAATAAGTAATATCAAAGTAGCGAAATTTAGCCCTGGCAAAATGGCTTTGTTTGATAAAACAACAGGAAAAATCTAGGTTTATCTTTTATCGATCTATCTTTGATACGTTTTAGAATTTTCGAGCTGAGATACACTAAGACAAACATTAAAAAAAAGTTCTTTTTGCGTTTCGAGAAAATTTTTCAAAATTTGGAAGACGCGTTTTTTATTACGATTACAATAATTTCTCAATTTTTACTGCGCGTACTGGGAAGTAAAAGTATAGAACATCGATGATCATTGAAACAGTAAAGTTACGATGAATGGAATTTTATTTCTCTTCTTTCCTTTAACATGACTGCCATAGAGCGCACTTGTTTTATGAGCTAGTATTCATGATTAGATTTAAATATGCAACTGAGAACCAACTACGATTTTCTAGTTCACCATTGGGAACTATACCTCAGCGAGTGCTGTTTACCTTTCAAAATCCAAACCCCATTCTCTTGCATACTGCTTATAATGAAATAATTAATTCTGGAAAAATGTATCGTCAGAATTTTTCCTATAATATTTAGCGAAAAGAGTTGTCTCAAAATGTATACTTCGAGGATAGTTTCTTAGTGCATAACTGCATTTAATTATAAATTCCATTATGAAGCTGGGACACTATCTATCGAAATTTTAAGGTCGCATTTTTTTTAACGTTTATCGTAATTTCTCCGTGTATGTTCATACCAGGAAGTAAAAATATGAAATATCACATGATCATTTAAACAGTAAATTTACGATGAATGCAATTTTTTTCTTATCCTTCCTTCATGAATGTCATAGAGTGCACATGTTTTTCATCAATTAGTATTCATTATTAGATGTTGTTATGCAAATGAGAACCAACTCCCATTTTCGAGTTCACTGTTGAATTCTGTACCATAACACAAACATTCTGCTTTGCAGATCGAAACTATATTCTTGTACACAGACTGCTTATCATAAAATAATTAATTTTGGAAAAAAGTATCATCGAAATATTTTCTATATTCGAAAACAGTTGTCTCAAAATGTGTACTTCAAACTGGTTCCTTAGTGCATAACAGCATTCAATTATAAATTCGACTAAGAAGCTCGGACATGTGCTCGACACGATGAAGCACCGACAAATCTGTTACTTAGTTTCAAAACGAAGCACATTACCATGCAGTTCCACCTTGGACATTTTTCAGAGAAAGGCTTGGCCGTAAGCAGGTGTTAGCGACCTATTTCCATCCAACGGGAAGTTCTGTCTCCGCTGAAGAACAAGAACTTAAAAACACCCTGAATAATCTTTCGAGGTCATGGAATCTCTTCACAGGCGTGCTTCGAATTTTAATCTACTAACCGGCCACTCTCTCAATGCTGCTCTCGACAGGGGGTACGATATCTTTTTTTTTGCTCCAACCCCTCCCTCTTTGAAATAATCGTCGGAGATTTAAGACTCTTTGATCTGTTGTTTTGTTTTGGATTGCCGTAGCACAGACCATTTGCGCCAAAGACCAAAGGCGGCTTTTAGACTCTAAAAGCGACTGATTGTTTGAGGGTAGAATAACACGAGAGCTTTTGGAATAAAGAATCCCAGTTGTGTGGCGGATTATGTACCCAGAAGATTGACAATTGCGGAGTTTTATTTTGTCCTGCACCCTGTGAACTTGGTGTAGGTTTATTTTCTTCTATAGCAGGAAAGTCGAGAAGAGAATTTTGAAATAAGTAATGCTGCCGTTGTTTACTGTTTGATACAGAGGTCCATGTCACTCAAAATTGTTGCCCGACCTCCTGGTAAGAGGTGTTCTAAGGTCTGGGATGCAGTCACTCAATCTGATGCATAAGGACTTAAGTGCTGAAATTGTATAATAAATAAAAAGCGTAATGTTATATATGTATAAAAAGACAACTTTTGATGAAATAATAATGCTCGGGTTTTCACACAAATTCTAGAGATAAGAATTAGTTGGAAAATGTGCTCGTAAGGCTTTAAATGGTGCATTGCTTCTTAAAAGAAGGATTGGTGTATTTCTTACGTTGGCGAATCCGTTTTAGAGGATGGTGCGTTTAAATGCAACCTCATCCCGTTTTCTCTATGGAATACGGTGGCGTAGGAATGAGAGTTCCAAGGCAAATGAAGGACACACATATTGATACATTGATTTTAACTTAGAAAATAATTTAACTCCAGACATAATAATATAACTGGTACCCGACTCCTCTACAAATAACAGATAACTAGCACCCAAATATACAGATAACAATTCTACTCAGTTTTTCAAATTAACCCTAATACACTGAAACTAGACAGCACTACAGAACCAAAGACGGAAAATTAACCTTAATATTAAGAAAGCAGTCCAGCTTAACCCTTTTACTGCAGAGAAGTTTAAAATGAACTCTCAAAGACTGTCTACCTGAGTTATAAACTTGGCCAAGGTGCTTATCGCACAGGTTGGAAACATGTCATCCAGTAACATAATCCACCTTTGTAAATTGCTCTGTCTATTCTTTGTCCTCTGACATTCTCTGTCCTCTTCTAGATAATTTACTCTAAGCTAAACTATCCTCCCTGGCCTTATAAGACACTGCTAAATGTAATGACTTGAATTCCCAAATACTACAAATAAAATTTGGACGAAAGCTAAGTGCAGAAACTCATAAATAATGTATTTATAGGAAGTCAGATTTGCAAATATTCTGATTACTTTTTGAATATAAAGTTTAGATTGTAGGATATTTGAATTTTGTTAAAATAACTGTAAACAAAAGTGAAAAATATTTTTAAACAACTGCTTATTTGCATTTTGAAAAATAATTTTTATATAATCAAAATTATGCAAAAAAAAAGCCGGCAACGCAGCCGGAACGTTTTTCTGAAAATAAAAAATGTACAAGATAAGAAAAAAAAATGGTTTTCGTTAAGGTCACCAACTTTTAACCTCCAACAAAAGGAGAACAAAAATAAATTGAATCTAAAAAATATCATAAAAGAAACCTTTAATTCATTGCAACAATATTACAGAATACACCATAATATGATAAATGCATGATAAAAACATTTATAACATCATTTATTGTACACTTTTCGAGGAAGGGCAAAACTTACAAAAGGAGAATTGTCCTCCCTAAAGGACGACCGTTGGTCACCTTATTTTCGTGCTTCAATTTGTTCGGAAATTCAAATCGAGGTAAATGTCATAATTCTGCTTAAGTTTAATTTCTTTAATATCAAATAATCTTTCCTAAGTGCATTTAAATTACCGTTAAAAGTTTATGTGACCAAAATTTCATAAATCTAGATCTGACAGCCCTTAAATACCAAAGTCAAACTACCATCCTACTATTAAATAAATACATGTTTAATTTATATAAGGTAAATGAATATAATTTTGATAAGAAATTTTGAAATCTATATATAATTTTAATTTTTTAATCTTCCCAGTATACACCATATAATGGTAAATGGCGTAGATCGGTGGGTATTTGTGCACTTTTATCAGATTTTAATATTTTTAATTCCTCATTTTTGATGCATTAATAGATAAAATATTGTAATCGTCAACGAATTCGACTTGATTAATGATATACTCGAATTAGACCTCCTTTGAGATTTGAAAACTATTTGAGGAACCATGCTTTTTGTCCACATATATGTGAATAGGGTAACTCAAAAAGACAACGTGTTAGACGGATAAAATCTGACATTTGGTCTCTTTTATAGATAGATAGCAAATATTGGACCCAATGTTTGCTATCTATCAATACCAATATGTCAACAGGAAGAAACACAATATTCAATTTTTTTCTTCACTCGTAAAGATGAAGCTATACACAAAAGCGCCGAATTTACTTTTATTATTTTAGCATGCGCGTTACCTTCCCGTTGGAAATCATGCAAATTTTTAATTGTAGCATTCATTTACCTGTTTTCCATAACTCATGTCCATACAAAATATTTTATACGCTTTTTTTATGCATCTAATGAAAATATTAAATGGATTTATGGTGTGCTCGTTATTATGATTATAAATAAAAGTTAACTTTGAAGAATTAGAGAAATCGGGAAAAAAAGTACGATTATGAAACTAGATGAATGAGTAGATAAAATTTTAAATTTTGAGATGGCGCAAAGATAATTTTCAATTGAATAATAGTTGCCGAAACGATCGGCGGATAGCAGCAAATTTATGAAATAAAGAAGCGACAATGGTGAATTTTCAACGGGAAAGGTGATATTGTATGCTTCGAAAGGATTTTTAGCCGTGGTTTCCTCATGACAGAGTCTCGACTCCAGTACTGGAGGAAGTACCAAGTCAGGGTTTTAGATTCGGTTCCATGAAGCCTCTACAGTGTGTACGGGACTGGTTAACGTTAACCCTCTGACTATTAAGAGTTCTCAAAATCTGAGTACAGTTGTATACGGAGGTTTGTTTACTAATTGATCTGTGGAATGGATTCATCCGCCCCGTTCCCCCTTTTCTGCTCACTACGGGTGGTGGGAGATATGAATGGCCATCCTTTCATCTCTTATCTGTCCCTTAAGGTTCCCTTTAATGACCACTCGCCCAACTGCCTTCTCCCTCTCTTACGGAACAGCAACCGACAGAAATCCGCCCCACTAGTATGGAAGTTGCATGGCCGGTTACGGGCGGCTTAGGAGTCAGAGTGTTAAATCTGTCGAGGGTCAAACGCCCCTCCGCGGTGTGGTGCGGATATTTGGAGAGGGGAGGTCCCAGTTCAGGTGTCATCTTCGTCAACTGATCTCTGCTGAATACTGTGAAATCCTCCCCAAAATAGCCTTCGAGTATCTTCGAAACGGGAAGTTAATCTAACTAAACTAAAGTAAAATTTATTGGTACATAACAATAACGTTTGGTAGCGTGAAACATAAGAAAAATCGTTTTCGACATACCCATATGTGAAAATCTACTAGAAGGTCGAGAGAAGACCCCCCTTAATTGTTTAGTTTTCTCAACTATCTAATTAGACGACACCTTCTAATTTGGGGATGCGTTGCCATTTTTATTCAACTGAGAGCCAAAAGGACAGTTGGAATGCTTATGGATTCCACGTAATTTTTGTTGCGAATTGTAACGTCTGTGAATGTCTTCGTTTCAGTGGCGAATCCAGGGGAGGGGCTATCGGGCTGCAGCCCCCAGAGAGCTGAACAAAATTCTTGATTTAATTTAAAATCACTACAACTGTTTGTTCTTAATTTTCATTTTAAAAAAATAGTAATAAAATCGTGACAACATTGCTTTCTGGCTTGACAGGCTCGAAAATTTTCCTACTTTTCTAGTCATTCCACTTGTACTTATAGCGTTGGCGCGGTCGAAAACATTTTTTGGCTAGTTATTTCATTGTATTTTTTATTAAATTATCGAAAGTATGGTAGTGTTCTTTATTATTCTTATTGTCAGGAGAGGAAAATCTGTAAAGTTAAAGTGTTTTGGTTTATATAAGCCATGAGGTTTGACATTCGCCACTACGATACAGAATTTTTATGACCTCAGCCTCCCCCCCCCCCAGACCCATATCCTGGATTCGCCACTGCTTCGTTTTGGTGTATAAGTTTAAAATTGCGATAATTCGATGCCTGCACGGCGTACGGGTAAATAACTTAAGTGGTTAATGAGCGAAAGTTATTTAAGAGGGGAATTTTACAAAATACTTTTCGGAAACATAGTCTAAAACAAAGGCAAACCCATGACTATTTTGCTATAACGAAACTTGAACTAAAACGACACTATATAACTTCTAACTATAAAGAAATAAAGAGTTGCGTCAGAATTTTTGAATCCAAAGGTGTTCACACAATAAGACCAGCTTGAATCTGCTGCATTTAATAGAACCAATAAACCTGCACGTGCGGTTGCATCCAACTCGTAAAACCTTGCCATTTAACCTGCAGCACTTAGTCTTGTCATGTTTTATTGTTCTCCGTAGGTGCCGTTTGTGTATTGGAAATTGATCAATCCTTTCCCGGAGACCTCTGTTGATTTTTAAGTGCTGTCCGAAGCACCTGGATTTTTAAATCAGTCCAAATGAGCTTCTTCTTCACCATCTGGACACACTGTCCTTCGTCTGCAGGTGAGCAAGGGAAGTGGGCACCTGTCTCATCGGAAACTCTTGTTTTTATCGTCTGACGTCGTCTCGTTGTTCTTTTCCTCTTGTTCCGAAGGGGATGCGTCTGCCCCCTCTTCTAAATATATGTAATTAGGAAGAGGTATAGGAAGATGGGCTTGATTCAGATCCGTTTGTGAGGAGACTGTCCCATTTTTTGAGGACTTCCAGAAAACTCACATAATATTGAGCAACAAGTATAAATGTCTGGTTTTATTTCAAAAGGATATTTCTAACGTTTCCCTGCAGACTTTATACGTCATATTTTGAAGTATGAATAACATTAAGACTTATTTACATTAATATACTTAATGCTAGAAAATCACCAGTCATGGTATGACGGATACAAATTGCCTCCTCATTCGAGAGATTGCCCGTCAAATTTGACGTGTTTAAATAGATATATATGCGAGAGAAATGTTTAACATTGATTGAAAACAAATAAAATAAACATGTTTTATGACAGGAAATATTTTTTTAATTTACAAATTATTTACATATTTCTTTATTCAAAAAAACATCTCGGTAAACAACATTCCGAGTGAAGTATTTTTCGTTGTTTAACAATTTTATTATAATTCAATAACCCTGAAATTCTCTGCTTGCCAAACGCAAGTCAAAAGTTGAAATTTCAAAGGAATTATTTTTCGAAATTCTAATAAAAACAAAGAACTTCTCTGCTTGTCAAACGTTGCCAAAAAATATTATGAAATTATATCATCATGATTGCAATAAATATCAGATGCATCGTGGCTTCCAAACTATATATCACGCGCATGATATACCACTGACGTAATTTACTACTTTCTATTAAAAAACGGAAATTAATTTGAGATATATGATTAATATAATTTAAAATTTCTCGGGAACTATTGATCATAGCGAGATAAATTTTATATCAATCGATAAAAAATTTTACTTCAAAATTTTAGAGCTATTAAATTTTAAATTAGAACGAAAATTACTCTTTTAAATTTAAAATTACTGAAATTTAGGTTCTCTAACAATTAAATAATGCTGTTTAACGTCTCGCAGTGCTATGGCACGAGTTTTATTGTTGGTGACGTCAGAGCGTTACAAAGAGACAGATCTGGGTTATTATGTTAGTAATATGTGATTATTTAGAGTTATAACTGAATCCTCTTTGATTTTCTTAATTGTTTGGATTTTCTGAGTGTGCTTGCTTGCAGGTCCTGCCCGATTACAAGCGGGGCCTTTTGCAAAGTTGATTTGCGAGGCCTTGAAACTAATTTCGTAAAACAAAATAATTTATTGCATTTTGCTATTTATTACACCGCACAAATTGGCATATTGAGGACTTAAGGAATACGTGAAAATGATAAGCATTTAAATTATGTGATTTATGAGAGATTTTGAAAGTGATTAAAATGTTAATTTATAAAAATGATTCAGATTAATAAAAAATTATTATTTTGAAGCACGAGAAACATTTTCTGCAGATACAATATTGCGACCCTGTTATGCAAAATTTCACGACAAATTTTAATTTCACTCATTTTGTCTTGTAAAGTCGAATTAAGGTCTCAACGTTTTCAGACTGCTAGTGAATATCATACTAATTACTTAAAAATTCCTACGATGTCCCACATCCGTGATAAATTTCCAATTTCTTCTTAAAAGAAAAAATGTCACTATAGATTATGACTAGAAAATATTGAATTTGGAAATAACTAACTCTTCCACTATTTCCTTTGCAGTTATTAAAAGAAAATATGAATCCCGATGCACGAAACTTTAAAAAAAATTTTATAAGGACTTTTAAATGTGAATTTGTGTACGGATATCTATCTATATTAGAACTGAAAATATCTGGTTCGCAATATTTACTTCATTTAGCATGTCATACCAAATAACTAAAGTTAATAAAAATTCAAATGAATTTTATTTTCGATTTATTGGATTTATGATTTCTTTTCCATGCCGATAATATATTCGTAAAGAAAATTAGAAGCTAAAGAAAATTGTGATACTTGAATGTGATTTCACACTTTTTAAGCAACATTCCCACGTCGTTTCTGTCAGTGCTTTTGGAGTATATATATGAGAGGCTTTTTTAATATATCTCAGCACATTACAGAACTTGAAAAATATTATATGTGCTTTCATAAGTCACAAAAATTGAATATGCAGAGAAGAAGGTTTGGAAATATGTCTCTAAGAACAAAATTCAAATTAAGACTTCTGCAGAGTATATAGTGTGATTTGGAATTCTTTGCAATATAAGGGCTTTTGTAAACCTTTATGTGAAACCTCTCATAGTGGATCTGTTATAGGTAGAAATACCGTAATTTGTTTGGTTGAAATCCAGACACGTAGGGGGTGGGGAAGTACAGTATAAAATTCTAAAAGCTGCCTGCAACGACGCTCTTTCATGACACTAGCACAGAGTTTTTGGAATTGAAAAAAATTTAAGACGCCAGAATACAAAGAATATACAACTTTTATTAACGTTTGAAATAATTCAGACTTTAACTCTTACTTTCACTAAGATGTTTATTGGCGAAGCAATGAAGTTTCTTTTTCATATAACTTTTTTACGGTTTTTAAAATCTTTGTAATGACATTGATAACTGTTCGTGTTAAAATATAATGGCATTACACTGTAAGCATAAAAAAATAGCAACTGAAGAAACCAGGAAAAGATTTCTTTAAACCTGTTCAGCCCAAAGAGCTCGTTTGTGCTTATTGACAGGTGGTGTCTCTGCGATTAGGATCAAATCACTGATATGTAATTGACCTTGATTGCGTGACTGGAGTGACTAATGAACAAGCAACGGGTTGATGTTGAGGGAACGGAGGTAGACAAAAAAGATTAGCGGTTAATCTGTGCTTGCTGTTTCACTTTGGCCTTCGCCGTAACTATGGGAAAATAGTTAGACGCTTTCTTCTCACCGCAAGTAAATATTAAATGACAGAAATAGTGACACCTGATAATTAGATTCGGATAATTGTGCCTCTTTTGAATTTGATAGGCGAAAGTTAGAAAGAAAAGTATTTCTACGTTGCTTTTCAGATTATTCTTTATTTTCACGTTCCAGAAATCTAAAAGAGAAAGTATTGAGATCCCCATGACCTCGAGATTTTGATGAATCTTCACGTTTTAGACTTCCACTGTTTGAATAGCATCTGTCGGTCTTTCTGAGAACGCGATGAATTACTAATATAATAGCTCAGATCCACCGGTAACGCTCTGACGTCAACAACATTAAAACTCGCGCCATGCCACTGCGAGACGTTAAACAGCATTGTTTGTTTCATTGTTAGAGAACCTAAATTTCAGTCATTTTAAATTTAAAAGAGTAATTGTCGTTCTAATTTCAAATTTAATAGCTCTAAAATAGTGAAATAAAATTTTCTATCGCTTGATATAAAATTTATCTCTCTATGATCAATAGTTCCCGAGAAATTTTAAGTTATATTAATCATATATTTCAAATTAATTTCCCTTTTCTGATCGAAAGTAGTAAATTACATCAGTGGTATATCGTGCGCGTGATATAGTTTGGACGCCAAATTGTATCTGAATGCAATCGTGGCGATGTTGTTTTCTTGCCAAGAATTAAATTAGCCACCAGTGACGTGAACCTACCATTCGTTCTCAATCGCCGCCAGTTCCCATTAATTCCAGCTTACACGATGACTATCAACAAATCATAGGGGCAAACTTTCGATCATGTTGGAATTTACCTCGATGAGCCTGTCTTTGCACATGGACAGCTCTATGTTGCACTTTCAAGGTCTAGGATTCCCAATCACGTTAAAATTTACACAAATACATCTGAAGTACAAGGACAATTATTAAACAATGAAAAATACTTCACACGGAATGTTGTTTACCAAGAGGTTTTTTGAATAAAGAAATATTTAAATAATAAAAAAAATATTTCCTGTCATAAAACATATGTTTATTTTATTTCTTTTCAATCAATGTTAAACATTTCTCTCGCATATATAGCTATTTAAACACGTCAAATTTGAAGGGAAATCTCTCGAATGAAGAAGCAATTTGCACCCGTCAAACCACGAGTGATTTTCTAGTAAATAAATAAATACACAAAAAAGTACGAGTTAGATGAATAAAACGTGCTATGTACTTCTTACTCCAAAATCGTTGATTTAAATTAGATTTTGGAACAAATCCGTACTGTTCAGCAACGGATTCCGAAACTAGCGCTTTTGGACGATTTTACACCGGAAATGGGTGTCAGGCAATGAGTCATATGAGAGCATTCCCGGAGATCTTTGTTAGATCACGCTCAGTAAAATGTAAACATCACCCTTCCATTCTTCACCTTCCCCCTATTTTGATGAAAATAACTCAGCCCGGCGCATGCGCAAAAGCGCGGAGGGTTTCCGAATCCGTTGCTAAACAATAAATGCTTTGAATATCTGTCATTTTTGTCGGTTAGCCCGTCTATAAACAAGATAAATGAAAAATTCAACAAGCTAGATGGGCGAATTTCAGCACACGATCATTGGGTATCGTTGTATCCAAACTTTAGAACAGGGTCTAATCTTGTTTATAGATTAAATTATTATAGATTGTTACCCGTATACGGGTAGGCTCTCTGTCTATTCGGCTGTCCGACTGTATGTGAGCGCGATAACTCAATAATGCAGCAAACTAAAAAAATGAAGGTAGTCTTGATAGAAAAATTGGTGATCTGCATTGAATTCTGGACTCAATCGGTTAAAGGGAAGACGCCCGAAATACGTTCTCGATAATCTTTATTGTACTTCGAAGCTAATAAATAAATAAATTAATAAGTAATGCGTTGTATTGTACAGTTTTTTTCAAAAACCCCAGACTAGCATTTTTGTACAATTATACTACGGAAAGGGGTGACAAATGAGCGCTTTTCCAAAGTTTTAGTTAGGACAAGATCTTCGTCCTATTAGGAGTATTTTTTTTAGTTAGTCCTTTTTTAATTAATAGGGGACGGTGGTGTACCTAGGTCCCATTTTTACTTTTTAATTGGATAATTACTAAAAGAAAGGTAACAAAACAATTTTTCTTTCATATTTTAGGCCTTTATACACAACATATATTTTTTGTAGATTTTTTAAAAAAGTATTTCAGCGCACTATTTACAATTTAAAAAAAGTGCAAATAGGACCAAGGTACACCATGGATAGTGTACCTTGGTCCTATTTGCACTTTTTTTAAGGTACACCATGGGTAGTGTACCTTGGACCAGCTATTTCTAGATTTAAAAAATATAACCGAATAGTTTGAACATAAACATTTATTGGTATTTTAGCTACAGAAAAATGTTAATGAGCACTTTTACTTAATGAGGTCTTAGATTAGACCGAATATAAAATTACAACAGCAACAGTTTCATTCCTATGAGTAGGCTGAACCAACATTGTAATTAGACAAGTGAATTCCAAATGTTAATTTCCGAAGCTGCCTTTCAGATCCTCCAGTCAACACGGGATGTGGTAACTTCCACATTACATCACATTTTTCCACAACATAAGTGGTAGACCATGTAGTGGTCATGCACCAAGGTACACCACTTGGGCATGGTCCAAGGTACACCACTTGGCCATTTCATGGAAAATGGCTGACTACTAAATTGAGGTTACGCTTAACATAATTTCTAACACATGTTATTATAGCTAAAACTGTGCTTTATAAATTAGGCATTTTACTATAAAGTAATTTATGTATGTTTAGGAACTATTAACACAAAATTCAACAGGGAAAAAATTACTTTTGATGGGTCAATTTCCTTTTTCAGGATTCATTCGTTCAAATGAGCACCTTGACAAATAAGTTCAGGTACACTGGGACCTCTGGTGGCAAGTGTACAAAATACATATAACATTTTCTACACATTTATACAGATGGCGCTAAAATCGGCATAAGTTCAAGGTACACTTATGTCCAAGGTACACCACCTTCCCCTATTTACAGCAAATCAATAATTGAAAATAAAATGTTTCTATATACTGTTAAGTAAAATTTAAAAATTTCCCTCTACATTTCCCCCTGCATTCCTATTTTGGTGAAATAAACTCCACTTTGCGCATGCGCAAAAGCGCGGAGGGTTTCCGTATCTGAGAATGATCAGTATAACTATACGAGAGAGTAAACCACCCGCTGATTTTGCTATAAAACGTGTCTAAGATTGCTTAATTTTCTGATACAAAGCAAATAAAGTTATTAAAGTTTGAAAAATAGATTATCTATGTAACGTCAGAATCATGAAACGAAATGTCCAAATTCAGATTTAGGTTGGAATTTTGAGCCATTATTGAGTAGCGTAGTAACCTTAACCTTCGCCTATATCCCCTCCCTGCCTTACCACTCGTGGTCTCTGAGTGACAGCCGCTGTAATAGCTCGAGTACTGAGGCAAGAGTCCCGACCACGGCCCGACCCCTCCGACAGAGGTACCTACTATCACTGCTCAGAGGTAACTCGACCCCCACTATTGTTATACACCCAAGGGAAGCGAGAACCTGCTTACTTATCCAGCGGCTCCTCACCCAAGTACTCGAGGTGCTCCTCGGGGGGGGGGGGATTGAGTAGCATAGTAAACGAACCAATTTCCCATAAAGTTTTTTAAGATGTAATGCCATTTTTTACTTTCTTGTATGCGAAATACAGAAAAAAAAAGTACTGCAATCGTCAAAGTATTCAACTGCTTTTAATACATCTCCGCCTTTTGGAACTTGAGTGCGAAAAAAAACACATTTTTGGAATCATGTCCGTCAGTCTGTGAATACAAAGAGACGGCCGAATGAAATTTGGTATGTGGTCTTTGGATAAATATTCCAGATATGTATGGAATTTTAAATAAAATCCCGTCAGCGGAAAGACTCTCTGTCTGTCCGCGTGTATATGAACGTGATAACTAGAAAACGCGACAAGCTAAATGACTGAAATTTGGTAAATGGTTTTATTACCTAAAGTGCAGATTTGCGTCATATTCTGGAGCAAATCCATCAAAAGGCCCATACACTGTCTATCTATCTGTCTATCCGTGTGTATGGGAACACGATAACTAAAAAACGAAACCAGCTAGACAAACGAAATCTAGTATGTGATTTTTACACAAAATTGTGGATCTGTATCAAGTTTGCGGCAAGATTCGTCAGTGGAAAAATTTACTGTTCTAAAATGCATACTTGATTATCTTCACTATTTGACAAAGCTAAGTCCAAATTACAGAAGTATTAACCTTCCGTCGGGGGCAATAATCTGTGAGGTGAAGCACCCATATTTTTTTGAGCCGATGTGTGGGCTTTACTGAGAAAGATGTGGGACCTGTAGCAGCTTCCTGGCTCCCTACCACTCATACTAGGGTATCGTGATTTTTTCTCTTGTGTTCTTTCGATGCAGGTGAGGGGCACATTAATCTGGTAGATGAGTTGCGCCCGATTACGTTTGTATTTTTGATTTCCCAAATCTTTTTCAATATTTCTTTTTATAAACCTGTAAAAGTTCGTATACCTATGTCCCAGAACCTAATTCAATGATATTGATCGTTATTTCCAATATATACAGTAGAACCCCGCTAATCCGAAATTCAGCTTAATCAGAACCGATTTTATTTTCGAAAATTATATGTAATTGAAAAGATTACCTGAAAAGATTTAAATATACATGCTAAAAACAAAAAAGTACCTTTTCAGCATGCATAATTTTGTCCACATTGAAGAAACTAATGCAATTCGCCGTAAGATAAGGTCACTTCATGCAGGAGCACATCCATTATTCTAATGAAAAGGGGAGACATACTCTCTTTCTAGTGCTTTTGAGTAAAATAATTCAAGAGATAATAGTACTGAGTACTTATAACTTGCATTTTTTTTTTAGCACACATCTTTTTCTTTTCTATTTTTATCGGAATTTCGGTAATCCGAATTTTTCGTAATCCGAACAGGCATCGGTCCCAATTATTTAGGATTAGCGGGGTTCTATTGTACTTGGAAAATGACGACAACTATGTACGAAAATAAAACATGTGCTAGCAGATAATGTAAAGTAGATTATTTTTTGCTAAATAAAAATTTCTTGAATGAAAATGAGCTTATCTTTCGACCAGCAGTCTTGCAGTTAATGTTAAAAATATATTTTTATCGGAATTTCGGGTAATCCGAACAATTAATTCGGATTAGCGGGGTTCTACTGTAGTTTCAAAAATGTCGAATTATTTCAAGACTCTCAATGACAACAGGTGTCATTGCTAAGGAACTTAAGGGAAAACAAACGTCAACTCCCTCTTGAATTCTGGACATTTTGTTAGTTTAAATTGCAAGAAAATGCAAAAGAGTTATTTAAAAACGCAAATATATCTTTATATGACCGAATAGATCAGTTTGATAAGCTTTTCCTAAAGCCTAAGCAAAAATGTAAACTTAATCTAGGGGAGAACACTACTGTTGGTTTTTTTTATCAGTAGTAGAAAGTGATTTGTTGCAAATTAAATCGGAGCTTAGAGAAGCGATCTCTCTAACAGGAAAATCAATTTGTGTTATTTGCTCTTTGCTATTTCTAATTAATACATAAGTAGAAATACTAAGGCGGTATTAAAATTGATTGATTAAGGGCGGTTGCACCTTTTAAAGTAAACGACCTCTTTAAAGTGTTGTTTACGCTGAAGGAAAATGCGATTGAAATCTCAGATAATAAGTGAAGATAAAATCTCGGTGATTACATGATAACTTGTGGTTATAGCTGAATTAAGCCTTCTCGTCGGTTTCTGGAAACTAAAGTAGGAATTAAAAAAAATCTTAATCAGCCAAGTTTTTCCTAATTTTCTGAATCAACATATGCTGTGACCTGATTAATAGTTTCATTCAGAAATCTTGAAATTGCAAGTGCAAAGGCAATTCTCAAATTTTCTATGCCGTTTGATGTCAAAAATTGGATCTTCTTGTGCTGCGTAGTTTTTGATATTTTTGTTTTCACTAAATTATCTTAAAGATGTAGCATTTACTGATTTAATAATTTAATATTTCTACTGCAGTTTAATGCAAGTTTCTCTTATATCTCAGTTCTGGAAGAAAAAAAAATCTATTTGTAAAACTGCATCCTTTCTGTCCATTGTTTTACGTGACACTCAAATCAATTTTTAATTCTCTTCTAAACAGTATTAGACAATCTATAATCGATGGAATTTAAATAATAAGCGAAATTTTATAGCTTCTATGCATCAAAAATAATGCAATCGATCGTCACTAATTCTGCACAATTTGATAATGTTTTCGTCTAACTATTGCTTCTTCGAATTCATACCTTCCTATATTACTGCATCCAAATTACAGAAGTTAATTGTGTACTCGATAATTCAAACTAACTTAACCCAAATTCTTCCTACTTGCATTTAGATTCTTTATTAAGAACTTAGTAAACGATTCATTTTGAGTGCCAATGAAAAAAAAACCCTCGAATGTCTTGATTTCTTCAAACATATGAATACTTTCTAATTTTTTTTTAATGTAATGCTCCTTTTTTAGAAATTATTCCGTAGAAATATTTTCCTTATTAGCTGTATTTGTGTGAAAAACTGATATTACATTGCTTCTTTTACTATAAATGTATTTAATGATTCACTTAAGGGGACATACGACAGTTAAACCTTGAAAATTTTCCGATTTTATGAAAAAATATATTTATTATTTCCCTGTCCTTCGTGAATGATTCAAAACAATCCGCGTTAAAAAATTCCCATAATTATGGGAGTTATGAAGGAAAATGTATCATCTCTTCAACGTAAACATTGAATATGGCCATATCTTTAAAGCGCTATATCTCAAAATGTGTTTTTTTGATATTGCACGCACGATATCTCAAGAACTATAAAATATTTTTTACCGAATATGTATTTTGCTATGTTCTACAAATTGAACCACATTTTTGTACATATTTCTTGAAAGAAGTGTTCTGGGGAGGGATAGAAAAGTTGAAATTTTAATTATTTTTAACATTTTTATTTTAAATTGGTATATAAAATAGAAATTGAATTTAAAGGTTAATAAATTGTGGTTTAGTTTCTTAAACAGAGTGTGTTTGTATTACTTAGATACACAAAATATTGTGTTTAGATAAATATTTTATCCGTAATTATACGCGAAAGGTGACTATCTCATTTTTTCTCCAAAAATTAGACCCATATTTATTACTTTCTCAAATAAATACATAACAATATGTAGGTTTGAAAAGGTGTGTACTATAAGAGAAAGAACAGATATTTTTCTAGAAAAAAAGCGAGTTTGTGAATTGCATTGTTTCAGAGATATAATGTATCGAATTCGACAGTTTTCCACAATTTTTTCGAGGTTTAAGAGTCGTATGTCCCCTTAAAATTAAATTTATTTCATTTTAATAAGGTTTATATGGGAAGGGAAGGGCAAGGGGAAATGCAACAGAAATGTCTTTAAAAATGCAAAAAAAGTTTTCTGATTTCAAAACAAAAATTGTTCTTTTTTATTCTTGGAATGAATATTTTATGTTTAATTTTCATAAAGTAAGAAAGTAAAATAACCACTTCAAATAAGAAAATAAAATAACAAAGTGAATTCTTTTGTTGTAAATTCGTTTATTCTACTCTCAGAAATCGTGCATTTTTGTCGGTAGGATATCAACTGTCAATCTCTCATTCGTTAGAGTGCGCGTTTCTTCCATTTCGAAACTTTTTCGAGCAAAAAATTTCTTTGTCTCAGTTTTTACATAACTCTGCAGCTCAAAATCCAGAAAATAACTGAGAAAACAGAACATAAATTAATGATAAATGAAATGAATTCTGTTTGAAATATCTATCCAGCGAATTTTAGTGAAATATTTTAATATTTTCCTTTCCTAGTGAAGCTTTAGATGTAATGTGGCGAGTTCCTTCTACAGTTGATTACTGTAACTAGGTAACTGCAAACTGGCGAAATATGGTAACTACATAGAAAGTTAACACTGGGCAACAACATGGTACAACTTAGAAACTTGTTGAAGCCGATGTGTTGGTCATACTTATTTTTTTCTAAGATAGGTAAGCTGATTCTCATTTTGTGAAAATCAAAGCAGAAAAACCCTTTCGCTTGCAGTTTTCACGGAAGAACTGATTTGTAGTTACTTAGTCATAGTACACACCCAACAGTCAAATAAAAACGCCAGTCATAGACTGCTGATTTTTAAGAGAATTTATCGCAAAAATTTAATGTCTGTTCTTTGAATGAACTTCAAACTTATTATGGCTGCGAGCTTATTAAATCTAGATAATTTCGTTCACACTTTTTTAGGCATATATATTAAGCAGCCACGAAAAAATAAGTTAATGTGAAAGTTTCATTGACTCTCACTAAGGGTCAAGACCCACAAATTACGGAATTGCCATCATCGCAAACATATTATTTGGAAGGTACCATTCGATTAGCATGATAAACAGTTTAGCTCTCACAGTAGGAAATACATCTCTTTTGACGGAAAACCCACAGCTCACCATTTCCCACATTTAGAAAACAAAGGACTCTACTCTTTTCCATCCAGGAGTGGCCGATGGAAACTTCAACGCGTTTTTGATCGAGCAACGCAATTAAATTTAGCCCCCCTACCGACCACCTTGGTGGGAACTCCATCCCTGCCAGGAGTGTCCACCAGCAACCATTCCCCAGAGAAGTCACTGCAAACAGGAAGGGGAAAGCGAACCGTTGAAGAAGTTTCCTCAAGTCATATGAGAAACCGTCTTCTGATGTAACGGGACACGAATAGCCCGGGGGCACACTCACCTGTTGGAGTCGTCGTCTGACGTTTTGTTGTTCTGTTTCTTTACCGGGCTCGTGTCGCTGGGAATGGGCGATTGCGGGTGGGACTGGGTGGATATCCTTGGGAGTTCTATGGGACTGTGTGGATTTTCACACAGGGTGATGGTGCCTACATGGCCAGATAATTGCGCCGCTTTTCTATCCCATAAAAGAGCCGGGAGAAGTTGTATCTTGAGGGTCAAGGATATCTTTTACTATTAAGAAAATGTATCCTCGACTTTGTTGTTTCTTTTGGTTGTTAACAAAATGATGAAGCGTAGGTTGGTTTGTGCTTGACGTGATTTGTTGGTCTGATTTATTTAATTCATGTGAGACGGTGGTTCTCAGCCTTTCAGTATATGGGATGCGACTTCCTGTATCCGTTTTCACCACCTCCACCCTCCTAAATATCTTTGCAAACTTAAATAATTTATATCAAAGCACATTTTGTGGGAATTGTGCTATGATGGCCTTGATACAAAGTATCTAAAAATTTCTATTCGTCTATGCACTTTATATATGCTTAAAGTTTTCCGAATTATCTAATCTCTTTGCGCTCAAATTAATCTTGTTTGCATTAATTCATCTAAAAGCATTTTACTCTTCCAATATTGCAACTAACTGAAACAGAAATTCTTAAAATTCTTCTGAGTAAGTATTACAGATTTAAAGTGTTTAAATCTTAAGAAAAAAAATTTCTTTTCAGTTACGCTTATCCTTTTTCTATGTAAGCTTCTGGTTCTCCAATCTTTAATCAACCACATCCGATATATATAATATTTCACATTATTGAATAATGTATTATCATCATTATGAAATACAAGAAATAATACAAAAAAATAGTAATTTTTCCTTATATTTACTTAGAAAATCCGTCTTCATCTGCTGCTTCTATGCATATTGTTATCTTCATTTTTCTTCAATGAAATTTTCCCAGAATGACAAAAACCACAAAAAAGATAGTTAATAAAAAATAACAGGATGAAAAAACTATTTGATGAAATGAAAAATAGAAGATGAGCGGTTGCAAAGGTTTTCCTCACTTATTATGAACCGTGAAGCATGTAATAAAAAAATGTTTTATTTTATCTACAAAGGCTCATGTCGTATTAAAGCACATTAAAGTTTTAATTGCTGTTTTGTCGATTCTGTTACATATCACCACTGAAATGTTGGCCTTGGGATTTCTATTCTTTGGTAGTTGCATAAAAATGCATCTCTGTTGATTAGCTCGCATTACAGCTAATATTTTTATGGCATATCTAAAAAATGAGAATAATCATCTTCAATTAGAGCATTATGCTTATGTAGTCTAACAAATTGTAATGTATATGTAAACATCTGGAGAAGAACACGTAAGATATTCATAACTCATTCATTGGAGATCAAAGTCACAGGAAATGCATGTGTGATCCTTATGCATCATGACTTGGGAGTTTACATCTTCATTCATCAAAATAGTTTCGTGTGTAATACTCACTTTATTCACGATATTTTTATATGTTTCAATTTATTTCATGTAAGTTTTGAGATAATGCCAGGTGCCAGAAACACATCGATTCGATTTTCTTAATTGCCCAATCATTCGATTTTCTTAATTGCCTCGATTGCCCAATGATTCGATTTTCTTAATTGCTTCGATTGCCCAATGATTTGATCCCCGATTCCCACCAATGCTGAGGAATCGAGAGATCGTTGGATTGAAACCCGACCCTGTTGCAGATTCGTCGTGTATTGTGCGAGAGTTCAAGAAGTTTTAATGAAGGAATAGGAGAAAACTAAAATTCAAGCCGGTTCTAAGTTCAATGGAATCGATCCTACTAGCACTGGAGTCTTAAAGTTCTTGCGAATTATTGTTAAAAAAATTTTAATGATAGAAAAAGCATATAGAGCAGAAATATTTTAAGCATATAGATTTTTTCTGATATTTAACAATTTGTCCATCGTCCTTAAAAACACTGAAATAATGTGAAAAAGCATTGCATTAACATTTGAATTAAAAAATTTGAATATTACAGGAAATATGAGCACTTATAGTAAATAATTTTTTACTGCGCATGTGCGAAATGCAGCCTAATTTTTTCATAACTTCAGAGCCATACATACAGGGCAACTTATATAAAAATTGCAGTTCAATACCATCAGTATCCAGAAAGATATCGGCATTTAACTTGGTGAATTTCGGTACACACTAAGAGAAGTTAAATGATAAGGGTTCATGCACAAACTGATATTTTTTAAACTGGAATCTTTGAACAGTAATATTGAATTTTATGAAAGTTAAATATCCTGAATACTCATGTATACTTATGTATACTTATGAGTCAAATAAATAATTTAAATTACAGTTAGACGATTATTATTCGAAGTATCGAAATGATTACGAACTATAGTAACCATATTAACTCCAATTTTGTAGCATTTACAAAATTGTGCATTATTTTTGGACATCAGTGTAGATCACTGACTGTAAAAAAAATTAGTGCAACACAACACTAAAAATGGTGGCAACTACTTTACACCAAAAGTGGCTCAGTAAAACACCAACAATTATTCTTGGAGTCCAAAGATAATTCTTGGTGTAACCATACACCAAAGATAATCCTTGGTGTAATCGAACACCAGGAATGTTCCTTTACACTACTTTTGGTGTAAAGTAGTTACCACCATTTTTGGAGTTCAGTAACACTAAATCTATGTAACAGTAAATCTAAAAAAATCAATCCTTAAGATTCAGTAGATCCGACAAGTTCTAAACTGAAATCAACAAAAAAAATTATTTAAAATAATCCAAAGAAAACTTTGAACAGCAAGAATGAAAATAAATATTCTCACACAAGAACACACTATTCCGTTGTAACTCAAAGACTGCGAATTATATCAAACATTAAACAAATAACAATAAAATAAAATCAGCTGTCTTATTATCGTCTGCTTGTTTCAGGTGGGAAAAAATATGCAAAATATTTACATCCATAAAAAACAAAATATTGAATATTAATGAATGAAATATCAAAATAGGCTAAAATTTTCCAGTGCTTTCAAATTTATACAATTTTTAACTGTATCTTCAATGAGTAAAAAGATAGAAATTTGAACTTCAATAAAAAGTTTGAAAAAAAGATGAGAAAAAAAGGGTTGCAACAGAAATGTCCTTAAATAATGCATGCCAAGAATTGTGCCAAATTAATTTTTCTTCTGTTTTCACATTCGTGCATTTCTTAGGTTTTTCTTTTTTGTAATGTAAATTTAATAAATTCGATTTTTCTGATTTAATTCTTCAGGATTATTAAGACTCTTGTTATTAGAATTGATATTAATTTGCTTTTCCCACTTGAAACAAAATAAAAAAAATCATTGGCGAGAACTTTTTTGTTCTGCTGGAGAATTACACATTATACTGAACAATTCCACAGGGATAGAGATTTTGCTTTACTTAATAACATTTTATTTAAAACAGGCATTGAGACAGCTGCAATATCGTTCTACAAGTTAAAATGTCAAGTACACTGGTGAAATAAATTAAGAGAATTTGCATATTTTATCGAATTTCATGAAAAGAACTGAACTGAATGTAAAACTACTGCTTCTAGACGAAAATGCAAATCTTGTACGTCAAATACGTAAGCGTACACGTGTGTGTAGGCGGAGCTAGTAGAGAAACAGGCTTGATAAGCGCGCGTAAAGTAAAACGCATTTCGTTCGCTAGCTATTCGAAAACATTAGAAATTTGATTTTGTATGCTTCACCTAAACTTCAAGTTTGATCAGGCACAAGCGAGTGCATCCAGCTGCTTCACAGAAAGCTGATAATGCATATATTATCGAATATTTCCCGAAAAACTGGATGAATTTTCTTCGAACTTCGACCATATAAAGAATAGGTTTTAATTCACAATTTTCGTTGAAGATTCGGTCACGAGGGCATTTAGGGGACCGACCAGAAATTGATGAAGTTGGAAAGGGATTTTGGCTCACCCCTTTTCACAGAAAGCTGACAATGGTTTGCAACTTTCAACAATTATTTTGTGCGATGTACGCAATATTTACATGCATTTTCTTAAAAATAGTACGAATATTCGAGAAGATATAAAGGTTACTTTAAAAATATCCCAAATTTTCCCGCATGTTTTTTGTTTATAACTTTCAGAGTTTTCTTTCAAATTGTATTAAACTTACAGAATACGCGTGACAACATTTTAGAGGAGCATTGTATTAAAATTTGATGCAAATGCATTAAAAAGTAAAGGAGATATTAGCATTTGTAGTAAATAATTTTTTTCTGCGCATTCGCGAAATGTAACGTAATTTTTCTTTCACAACTTCAGAGCCAGGTATATAGGGCAATTTATATAAACATTTCAGTATAATACCGTTAAGATTCCGAAAGATATCGTCATTCTGGTCAGCGCTGTTTTATTTTAAATGCCATCTATTGCCTCCAGATGGCGTTGCTCACCCATGTATGTTCCTATGTGATTCTGGATGCTTATCATATGCCTGATCAACCCTTAAAGTTGGGCCACGTTTTTTTAATCACCCTATATACACGAATAGATAGGCAAATGGGTTGTTGGTGGATTATGTTCACATTTCGTTACAGACCTGCACTACTGGTGATAAAAGTATGTGCTAAATTTCAACCTACTAAATCGCTGTGTTTTTCAATTATCGTGTTCACATGCATCATCTCATAGAGATAGAATTCTCTTCGATGGATTTCGTCCGAAATTTGATACAAATCAACAGTTTTGATATCAGGATGACGCACCAAATTTCACTCGTCTAGCACGTTGCGTTTTTGAGTTATCGAATTTACAGACAGATCGTCAGAAAGACAGACATAATTTCATTTTTTCCACATTCACGGATATCTTTGACTATAATGAGAAAATTATCTAGAAAACACACACGCAAGTACACACACTTTTTTCCTTTAAATTCTAAAAGCTTTTAAAACATAAAAAGGAATAACAACAAGAAAACCTCTTTTTCACAAAGTTCCTATTCACATTCGTGAATGCTTATATTTCCTCTCTTTTGTTCTAAGTTCTTAAGAGTTATTTTCATACAGTTTCTGCCCACAGTCATATCTACATACAGGGTGGCCACTAAAGTTCCTTACCACCCTTTTAACTATCGAATGGCTGCAGCTGTCTTCATAAGAGTGGTGTCTAGGTACGGTAAAGTGACTATTCGCTACTGGATGAAACCACTTACAGCGCCACCTGGTAGAAAACAGTGGAGTTAGCATTATTATCTCTAAAACGGTACGAGATAGAGGAAAAAAGTGAATTAGAAAGTTGTAGAGCATCATCGATTTAGTACAAAAAGACACCTTGAGGATGTAAATGCTTAGATCAGAAGGCTTAAAACACGTATTTGTTTGTTCGCGATTTCCTACACTGACACGTGACAAAACATTCTTAGGGGGAAAAAACTAGTTATAAAGCTGGCGGAGAGAAGTTTGAACATAGAAAATAAAGGCATGCATCTTGTGATAACTAGTTATTTTTTTCTTTCTGAGAATGTTTTGTCACGTGTCAGCGTAGGAAATCGCGAACAAACAAATACGTGTTTTAAGCGTTCTGTTCTAAGCATTTATGTCCTCAAGGTGTCTTTTTGTACTAAATCGATGATGCTCCACAACTTTGTAATTCACTTTTTTCCTCTTTCTTGTACCGTTTTAGAGATAATAAGGCTAACTCCACCGTTTTCTACCAGGTAGCGCTGTAAGTGGTTTCATCCACTAGCGCATAGTCACTTTACCATACTGTTGCACAAAATCTTACCGTGGGTGTATGGTGTAAACAGTCCAACACGCAGGATAATGGAGAAGGAAGGTTTATTTACAAATATACAGGATAACACGTAGCACAGGTACAGGAAACAATAGTCCTTGCACAGATTACCAATGTAAATAGACAACAATTCACAGGTAATGACAGTTCAGCGCTTTGACATCTAACAGCACAAACAGTCAGCAAATAACTAGTCACGACAATAACAGCTCAGCTCACCAGCTGATTAGCTCACACAGCAGATAGAACTCCGAAGACGTTTACGCTTCACAGTAACCAGTCGTTCAAAGACGCTGTTGTGGTCCAAACGCGGTCTTATATACTCTCCCCGTGACGTCACATAGAATTTTCATGAAAATCCTAGATCTCGGCCCCTAATAGAAATATCGAGAAAAGGGTTGCATTTTCGAGAATAATCCATTTGTCGCCAAGGTCGCCAAATTTGTCGCCAAGTCGCCAAAATGGTCGCCAAGTTTGTCGCCAAGGTCATGCGTGCCACGAGAGTCGCTGAGGTCACTCCATGCTTCACCTTGTAAAACCCTCTTCCCAACCATAAGACCTGTATTGCTGGGAAGCGACTTTCTATGACTGTAACAATACCTAGACTAGGATTGCAATCCGGAAAACCGGCGGATCCGGCATCATTAGATGTCTACCGGATCCGGTAAATTAAAAAAAAAAGGAAGCCGATTTCGTGAAAAAATACTTGCGTTGTTGCAAGAGTAGGTACTTAAATGCGTGGTGTGTACGAGTCGTTCGACGCTGACTCACCCGCTTCACATATAGACATTCTTATTGTTCAATTGATAGATGAATTGTGTTTATGTTGCATTTACGAGTACGAGAATGATTTAAGTGGATAATTAGATTTAGAAAAGAATTGAGTAACGATCCATATTTCTGATTTTTCTTTATAATACGACTTTCTTCTTACATAGTGACCGAAATAACGTTTTAAATTGTAAGTATGTACCTATATGTGTTGCATTGCAGGTACTAGTCTAAAAGTTCTAAAACAAACATGCCATTTTTGAAACCAATTCAAAATGAAAACAGGAATATTAATATACTTACAGATAAAAATATATGATGATGATACAAGACGAACTGATGATACATTTACTATGCCGGGAAAAAAAGTTGTAAGACTAGAAATGAAAAATATCTTAGAGTTGTTTAAAATGATAGCTTTAAAGAAAACGTAGATAATATAGTAGAAAATAACTCAGATTCATCGTCATTGAAAAGTGATTTGACATTACAGAAAGAATTACAGATGCAAATCCAGCAAGATATGAAAACCTAGAACATAAATACCAAAAAAAAAGAGAACGATTATGAGAAAACATTAAGAAAGGAAATGAATGCATGTGAAAGTGAAGGAGTTCGAGGAAAATACTTGTCTTCTATTCATGAGTATTTGTTGACAATAAAACCAACAAGTGTAGAAGCAGAAAGGGCTTTCTAGGCCGCTAGTTATATTTGTAGCTCTGTAAGAAGTCGATTGACAGATGACACAATTAACAATTTTTGTTTCTTACGATAATTTTTTCAAAACCAAAGTTAGTTTTTTTAAATTATTAAAATAATAATTTAAAGTAAGTGTATTAAAAAATACGAAGAAGTTTTAAATTCGTTATTGTATAATTGTGCCATTGATTAAACAAATTTATGATGACTGCCATAATTATAAGAATGAGACTGCTTGGCGTGTCTAAAATACCTAATTATTGTGATCTCAGTTGATAAGCTTGATTTAGTTAGATTTAATATAAGTTACTTACATAATATAAGTTACATTACAAGTTATCATTGATGTCATTTGTGAAATCTAGTAAGTGAGATGAACTTAACCGCCCATCATTATCTAATTATTACTAAACTAATTACAATTTAACTAGTTACACTTTACTAAATTTTTATTGTTGATTCATACGTAAATGCTGATTAATTATAACAGTGTAAATAAAGTTGATTTCATAAGAAATTAACGCCTTTTTTATAAACTTCGTAATACACTCACTTTATCATCTTTTATACAGTTGATTTTGGAATGAAAAGGCAAAATAGATTTGATGTATCCAATCCGACCGGATTGAAATTGGTGCCGGATTGCAATCCCTAACCTAGACGCCACTCTTATGAAGATAGCTGCAGCCATTGGGTAGTTAAAAGGGTGGTAAGGGACTTTAGTGGGCACCCTGTATATTTGTTCTTTTATTGTTTGTCAAATTTTTCATCTCATAATCCCCTATAATTGGAACAAAAGATGAAAGCTGATTTGCATTTCCTCTTCGAAGCTGAGAAGAAAAAAAGTATTGTAGATCAAATCAGACGAGAATAAATATCAGAGCAAGAGAAGAAAAAAACACATGGAAACCAATTATGTGATACGTATTTTCTAGAAACGTGTGGCTTCGCATTTAGTAATTCCGGTGACGGAGCACCTTTCGCTTTGAAGTGACGTAATCGTGGATCACCGCGGAGGCAAGCACGATTGAAGCTGTCACTGCGATACGGAATGAAGCTGCTTCATCGTGATTGATTAACAAAATGATTGAGCAGAAATCAGTTTGTGGAATGACGCCCTGAAACAACAGCACGTGTGCAAGCGCACTTGCTTACGCCTTCCTCTTACTCGGATTTCCAATCACCTGGATCGAATCCCTGATCGCCAGTTATCGATTAATAATGAAGCTTCATTATTAAATGATGTCCCTCGTTTCGACTGATGTTCGTCGATTGGAAGGTCACTGGATGGACATGTGTTGAGATATTGCGCAACCTGTTTCACAAAGCCATGACATCGCCTTTTTTGGATGTGCCATTCACTTGTTCGTTAATTCTGGGACTTAAATCGATGAGCTTCTTTTTCTTTGTCTTCTACATGTCTGAGTCTGGCTTGACAAATGAGTTAATAGGACGAGGTATAAAAAATAATGAGACATAATGAATCGACAAATTGCTTTTCCAGAGTTGTAAGTGATGTCAACTAGTTTTCTATGGTTTTCCATTGACCTCATAGACCATCGGACCATGCAGGCGTTCGCATGCTTGGGTAATTAAAAATGATTTGTTGCTGACGCGTTTATGAAACGCTGAGAAGGTTATTCAATTCCTGGAAGATGAATACGCTTTAGAAATCTTTTCCTTGGAAATTTCCTTTCATAGAAGGGCGTAAATACGTCTGGGAACTAAGGCATATTTTAGGATTATTTGAACGCAGTATGCCAACGGAAACCAGGTACCATTCAATGGAGGTACACTATTACGAAGTATACCTAAACGTGTGTAGTTTGCGATTCAAAACTGAACAAATCCAACTTATTGCCCTACAAGCAACACTGTTCATAGAAATTAAAGAATCATACCGTTTTTGAAACATTAACGAATGACTTTTTTTACTTGATTTTAATGACATAAATGATGCAGTTTTTAGCTTTTATAATTCTTTATACGATGTTCTCAGCAGTACTATTCCTTCTAAAAAAATGTTACTTTGAGATTTCCTTTCTGGTACTCAATGGAAACCAAGAGATTAATAAAAAGGAAAGCCACGGTCCGTAAATTAGCTTTAAAAGGTGTTAATCCTGATTTATTTGATGAATTTAAATCCCTACGATATTCTGTTAAGCATAATATCCAAAAGGATTACAACACGCACCTTCGGCATATGGAAAATGATCTTGTTTCGGATCCTAGGAGGTTTTGGTCTTATTTTAAAAATAAAAACATTAATTCTCCTGATAGTTTATTCTATAATAACGTGCGCTATAATAATGATGGCGATATCGCAAATGCATTTGCTGATTATTTTAGTTCTGCTTTCAAGCCTAGCACGGACTTTGATGGAAATGATGAATGCAAAAGCGACTGCGTCGGTGATCTTGTCAAAATCGAAAATGTTACCTATGATGATGTGGTTTTGGCTATCAGTGAATTGAAATCTTCCCTAACTGTGGGTGTTGATAATATACCTTCTTTTATTATTAAAGGATGCTCAGAGTTTTTGATTTATCCCCTTCTTGTTCTGTTTAACCTCTCGTTAACAACAAAAGTGTTTCCTGGAGTCTGGAAGCAAACAAAAAGTATTCCTGTTTCTAAAAAGGGTGATGCACAGAAATGTAAAAATTATCGACCTATTGCTATTTTAAGTCCTTTTTCTAAGATTTTCGAAAGTATAATCCATAAAAAGCTTTACAACCAACTTAAAAACCTAATTTCCACATCTCAACATAGGTTCATTCCAAAGCGCTCAACAACCACTAATTTATTCTGTTTGACAGACAAAATTATTTCCTCATTTGAATCTGGTTCTCAACTTGATGTTATTTACACCGACTTTTCTAAGGCCTTTGACTCTATCGATTTTGGCATTCTTTTAAAAAAGTTACAAGGTATTGGTTTTCATGTAAATCTGTTTGATTGGCTTCTTTCTTACTTATGTAAGCGATCACTCTATGTTTATTTTAATAATGCTGTTTCCCATGAGTTTACAAGTACTTCCGGAGTCCCACAGGGCTCTAATCTTGGACCTCTGCTTTTTATTTTATTCATTAATGACCTTACTTGTGTTTTTAAGTACTCTGGATGCCTTTTATTTGCTGACGACTTGAAATTGTTTTGTTCAATACGTTCCGATTTAGATTCTGTTCTTTTACAAAGAGATCTTGATTGTATTTTTAAGTGGTGCATAGACAACCGATTACACTTGAACATTGAAAAATGTAGTGTTCTTAGTTACACTGGAAAGGCTCAACCTTTGATTCATGTATACAAAATTAACAATCTTGTTTTATCACGCTCAAATACAATCACTGATCTTGGTATCATCTTTGACTCCAAACTTGATTTTTCCCAACATATCGATACCATGGTCTCTAAGACATATCGCAGGCCTGGATTTCTTAAGCGTAGAACCAGAGAATTTTCCAGTGAACTTACCCTCAAGGTCTTGTATTGCGCTCATATTCGTTCCAATCTGGAATACTGCAGTATTATCTGGAATCCCAATTACCGAAACAAAATAGAAATTATTGAGCGAATACAGAACAACTTCTTGAGATATTTACTTTACAAAAAAAAATGGATTTTACTTGCATGATATATCTTCTTCACTCCTACATAATATTTTTAATATGCCTAGTTTATCCTCCAGACGAGATGTTTCTTACGTTCTTTTCTTTTACAAAGTTATTAATGGTTCAATTGATTGTAATGATATAATGAGCTCAATAGATTTCGCTGTGCCCGCCAGATTTTTAAGAAACCAGAGTTCTTTTCCAAATTTAGATTCAAAATTTAATTATATTAACAGGTTCTCGCTATATAGGTTTTATAAAATTTTTAACACGTTCTCTGATGAACTTGACATTTTTAATATGTCTCTTGGCGCTTTTAAGTCGAAATGTTTGCATCTTTTAAATACATGATATGTTTTATTTTGCCTTTCTACAACATTTTAGATTTTTATGCTATTTGATTTTCCGTGTTCTTATGTAATCGACCAGTTTTTTGGCGCCGTGTTTGATTTATTTTTATCTTAAGTGTTGCATTTTTTAAATCTCAAGTGTGTATTTACGTTTTTAAACTCCTGGTGTATTTTTTATTAGACTCGGTGTTTGCGTGTTTTGACTTTTTGACCCTTACTTTTTGGAAATGAACTTTTATTTTAAAAAAAATACGGCTTTTGGTGTCATAGTGTGTCTTAAAGTTTTGTGATTATGTGTTTTCGTTTTTAATTATATATACGTTTGCATCAGTTTTATGATTTTATGTATTCTCTGTGGACCACTTTTTGCTCTCTAAGGCATATTTTTTTATTTCTTATTTACTCATTGTGACTTTTGTTCTTTGTGTGTTTGTCAGCACTCTGTAAATGGAGTTTTCTCTGTAGTGTGCTTTTCTTTAAAATAAATAAATAAAATCTAATTAAAACTACTGAATTCGTATGTAGTCCTTCAAATACAAAAGAAGATAGTTTATGCATTTTCTGTGTAGTGTTCTTAAATGTCAAAATCAATTTTACAAAATTGCAGCATAAATTGTTTTCATAAATGTTTTCTGAAAACAACTATGTATCCGATTGCTTATTTTGGATTTGGTTCCCAGTTGTATGATTTTGCCCATTTAGAAATCAGGAATTTATACAAGCATGTATCTCATTTTCGAAAACGTTAGTGATTTGTGTGCACAAATGAATTTCTTCACTCAATTTAATTTCAATCTTCCTATATCAATGCAGTTTTTTATAGTAAATAAAGGATTCTTTCATAAAATTTTGGTCTCAGCGGGCTGTGATCCACAACTTTAAGCAAATGTTTCAAACACAATAGCTAACATAGGAAAGCATCATATTCCTTTTTGCTGTTATTGCATTTAAAAAAAGAAATTCAACTGATATAAAGCCTTATTCGAAATTTATAATGATTTCATTCAAGAAATGTAAGCTTTATCGACAACAATTTTTATGATTTATGGGTCAGAACATTTGCAGCACTGCTGATTAAGTCTGATTTTTTTAAGTTCAATGCCAATAAATTTGGAAATAAAGTCTTAAGAAACTAAAGGCAAAATATTTTAAACAATAGCATGGCTATAATATTTTGCCTATTTATAGAGACACATCTTCATAATAAAACAATGGTGGATATGAGTCATGAGCCGAGGGTCCATCGTGTGCATGGTATTACCAAATGTTAAGTTTATATTAGTGAAAAGTACTAATTTTGACGTTACATGAAAATTTGGATTGTGGATGGCAGTTCAAGGGTGTTTTCAATGACAGTGTTTCAAAATAAGAGTTTTGAAACAGGATTTTACGACAGCAAATCAAGTACAGCACGTAGTATTAGATTTTTAAAAAAACAGCGAGGGACTTTAATTTTTAAATTTGGGAAAAAAAACCCTGATTGAAAAAATTAATATGTTACGAATTTTAGCGAATCTTTTTTTTTTTTTAATGTGGTCTATATCTTTTAGTAAACGAAATCTATTCTTTCTAGGAACATCGTTATCGGAATCCCTCGGAATAAGGTTATTGAAATCGAAGTTAACTCTACTTCGTATGAATTTTGAAAGATGTTTTGAATTGCAACCTGAAAGCAGCTAAACCTACTTTTTGAAATTCTAAAACTGGTATATATGATATTGATTAACTAATAAAACGGAAATAACATTGTTCTGACAAAAAATCTCGATAATAAAATATCAATGGATAATCCATCTGTTTCTAGAATACGAACAATGACTAAATAACTGTTTCTGAAAATGTCACAAATTATTTATCATATTAAAGTTATAGATAATTTAACTTGCGTTCGGTTTTCAATGTATTGATTGGTGATTCCTCAACGCAGCACGTTCCAAAATTATTCTTTTTATTGTTTCTCAAACAGTCACTATTTGCAAGAATGAGAACGTGTCAAGAGATTTCAGATCTGTGAGGGATGGGACTTCTAGGACTAGCAGACGTTTTTACTTCCGGTAGAAATTCGGACTCTCTCACCACCTGTACGAACTACCGGAATGAACAAAGAAAAAAATAGTAGGTGGGATGCAGAGGAGATTCTGTCATGATAAAGCAATTCTTTTTTTCTCTACTTTTTAACTTGCTGGCTTGTGGAGTTTAACAGTGTGATTTGCATATGATAGAAAATACTCAATGAAGGAATGTATGGGAACCTCTCAATTATGCAAAGGTATGTGCTTCCAATTTTACTTTTATATTTTGTTTCCCTTATGTTCACGTTAAAAAATACGGTAAGTTGTAAAGTTGTTTATAATATTGTATGGGATCGTCTGAGATATTTTCTTCACTTATAATGGCTCTAAATATTAAAAGAATGGTTCTTAAGTGCTGTTCACATACACCCACACAATTGAAAAAGAAAAAAAAAATCTTGCGTATGACAAGCGGAAAGACCTAGAAACTTAAACTTTCATTCAGACAATGACACTTGTATGAAATAACACTTATATGTGAATTAAATTTTGATTTATTATTTGCTTATGCAAGTGAATTACAAAAATTAGACAATTTAATTTAGGAAGTTGTAAAAATTTTATTTTTAAATTAAATGTGAATTTTGACTGGGCCTTGAATAATCTTTCTCTTGTATTTTAAGAGCAAAAACATTGTTTAAAAGTGAAAAATTCCAGAAAAAGCAATAGATCCTTGGTATAGAGACGATTACATATTTGGACATTCAATTGTTGCGAAATCGACCCATTGACTGAAGACTCAGAATCATGAGAGTAGCTTTGATTACAATTTACCCTCAACAATAGAGTCCACTGGGAAGGTGGAGGATGCAACATAGTTTGACAGGTGAAGATTTCCTCACATAGATGGCAGGATGCGAATAAATTGTTCAGTATAGGGAAAAATAAGTTGTTCACCAGTGGAGACGGAGGTTCTGTAATGTATATTGCATACTAGAATTACGCATTCTAGAGACATAATTATTCTCGAAATAATGAAAATGGCAATTATCAAGTACTGAACTTGATTACGGCGTTTCGACCAAATTCAGTTTTCAAGGCACCATCCATAAATCTGTATTTTCAGAAAATGACAGGATAATGCGACTTTTCATAAAGCTGGAATCGACTTGAAAAAGTTAGGAAAAATATGGCGGTTTACTCATTTATTTGGTACGTGCACAAATGGATATTTACTAAAAAATAAATCAAGAATCATGGAAAAATATAATCAAGCTACATCAGCATTAAGTTCGAAAATACACGAAAATTCTATGTTAATTTTGAAATCAATCAATCCAGGCTACTTTATAAAATGCATATCTCATTAGATGACCCAATTGTCAGGGTTAAGGATGTTCAGATTTCTGATTTCATTGGTGATCAGGTCTCAGTGATTCAAACCTTATCTACGACAAGCTTTTATGAGTTATAAAGAATGGTATAGAAAATAACAGAACAGTAAACATTTCATATAGTGAAAGCAAATAAACCATACAAGAGAAGCCTAAAATTATTTTAATTATTTATAAAGCGCAATTTTGAATTTCTAGAAAATCGTTAAGACCTTTCTAATCTTAAATGGCTAGGTGCTATAATAAAGAAAATTCAAAACCATTTAAACACCTTTTAAAGATCTCATAATCTCACAGCATATCCATTTAGAATAGTGATTTGAGTTTTTGCGTAAGATTTATTTTCAATGAAATATTATTTATCAGAAACAAACGAATCCTTCTAAATTTTCTAACTTTTTAAATAACGAAATTTATTTGAAATTGTTTACTTCGGATATAATTACTATTATAAATAAAGTTAAGTACATATGAATGAAATGTGTATTGTGTTTATTTTTAAATATCGCTTTGAAGTTTTTGAAAACTCTATCAAATGATCCAGACATGATAAAACTCGAGCCCTTTTTGTAATTCACAAAATTAACGTCCGCATTTACTAAAAATATCTTCAAAATTTCGAATTCTGGTTTCTGTAAGACGAAATATTTTCCCTTTGTGTAAGATGAAATTAAAACTACCATTCATTTTTTTCAGATTATGATTTCGAATATAAATTCGTGTTCCTCAGACCATGTTAATTCGATGTAACTCATTTTGTGAAAATTAATGATAGGTTACGAGTAATACGTAGCAAAAATTTGATTAACATTAAAAGGACAGTTTCACTTATTTTAATAAATCGCCAATGATATTCAGTGTAAGTATAGAAGGTAACAAGTCTTTTCTATATTAAAATAGGAAACAGCAAATATTTCATTCGCAAAATTTTTAAATGAGACTTCATAATTATAATTAGTCATTAAATTCCCTGTTTAAAATTCATGAATGAAAATACTTGTAAATTTTTACGCTTATCAAATTAACAGTTGTTGAAGCATGAGAATTAAAAGTTATTTATAATTTAATTACTTGGTGTGACATTCAGCGATAATTTAAACAGCTTCATTTGCAGTTGGGGTATGTCTTAACTTTGATAGAGTTTTTTAAAACAGAGTATTGCTCGAAAAGAATCAACATTAACATTAAAGCAAAAATTATGACGAAACTTAGAAAAGTGCTCGTGACTGGCATACTAATAAATAATTTCAAAGTAGTAAAAAATAAATGCTTATGAAGAATACATAAAAACTTTTATGTTGTCTTTACGTTATCGGATAGGCAATAAATTTAAATAATAAAAAGTGTAATTTTTAACTGCCATTAAATAAAAAGCATTGATAAAAATAAAACATAATGACTTATATTTCAGAGTCCTTTTAAATTTTTCGATGTCATACTTGCAGTTAAAAAGTTGCACATTTAATTTATTTGTTCTTCTAAATTATGTGCAATATGATTTTAAAATAATGCATTTCAGATTTGGATGTAAAGTCAAACAATGAAACATATTCGTTTTTCAGTAGAACAATCAACTTTGTTGAATACTTTATTTACAAAATTTGTATAAGAAATGATTTGGAATTATGATGTTTTTTCAATATTTTATGGAAAGTTTGATTGATTTTATATTTTAAAGGAGACTGAAATGAAAAGATACAATAATAACATTTCAAACGAAGGTTTATTCGAAAATTCATTATAAAACATTGGCAAATTTAATTTAAAATTTACTATAAGAATTCTGAAGTTAAAATAATTCAAGGAAGGCAACTGATTTTTTTAAAAGCAATTTTTAACGACTTGCTGACTTGAATCAATGGAGTCTATTCTGGTACCCCCGGTTGGGTTGGGAGACGTCACTTTTTCCGCACGTTAACAACGGGAAAAGTGACGTCTCCCAACCCAACCGGGGGTACCAGAATAGATCCGAATATATGTGTTTCTATACTCGAAAATTCTTTCAATTAGATTTTCACATTTAATGACTTCCAACACAAATCATCATTTATGAAATGTATTTTAAATAGCTTTTAGATAGTATTTATTAGTTTAAGGAAATAATATATATTATTTTCGTACACCAAACGATTTTTTAAGAAGAAGACTTATGATTAAATGAAGAAGATAGAATTGATGGTTTAAAACAATTCAAATCGTTTGCAGACGATAATATTTAAAATTTTTCGTAAAAAGCTTTCTTTTTGCGTGTGGCATAATTGTGAAAAAAACTGTGCATTCTATATTTTTGACTCTAACAGAATGTTTCAGTTTATCTTATTGTCGATATAAGCATTATTTTTTTTATGAATTTTAAAATTCATAATTGGTCATTTGATTTTAAAATGTACCAATGAATAGAAGTCTAAAATTTTGAACGTGACAAATCGTGATGAAGAAAGCTGTATTTTTGGTGCAAATTTATTTGATCGTTCAGTAAATATCACGCTTTTTCTCTTTGCTCAAGCGAGCAAAATGAATAGTGAAGTTTTCAATCACAATGTGGTAATTTTGATATACTATGTTTAAATAATAGGAAATTTTGCTTGCTTTTAAATGCGTGATAATTAGATAAACCTAATTTAGATAAACCTATATGGAAAAAGAGAATAAAGCAATAAAAAAACTGATTTAGAAATTTTTGTATTCCGAAGGGAAAAAAATCATTAAAGATTTGGACATAAAATGTAAGTATATTTTTCCTATCTTTTTTAATCCTAGAGTATTGTTTCATTGCTTGCAGTGCTTGATTTTAAGCAAAGTTGCATAATTTTTTTTTCGATTCAGATACTGACAGTATAGTAGAATACAGTCATTCATTCATTTGAACTATTCCATTCAATTAATATCTCAAAGTTACCTTTTTGTAATGGTTAAAAGTAATTTATTTGTTACTAATTATCTTATGAAATAGCTGTTTGATTATTATTAAGTGCCAAACATGTAATGAAATATTTCGAACAATCCAAAAACTTTATTCATATATTTTTAGCTGATTTTAAATTCATAAAATAAGTGATTATTTAATAAATTATTAATATACTATGCATTAATGTGTAACTTCTAATCAACTTTTAAAGTAAAATTAAACAATGAAATTATTTTTAAAATTTGGAAATGGTCAGCAATTTATAATTTTTCACACTTATCATTTGATTCGCTTTATGTTGTGCTCTTTACAGTGGAATAAATTTCGAATCATCTAAACTTTTCATATATTATTTTAAGGAATGTCAGTCCCCATGAAAGCTTAATAGACGATCGCCTTTCTGTAATTACTGTATTTAATCGATCTGTAAAAAATGACACTTCGGATGTGTTTCCAAATTTGCTTTTTTTTGAAAATTTCTTTTAAAAAATTTGCTTTTTTTTAAAATTTACAAGAATGCCACAGAATAACTTCAAAATTTGTAATTTCTTCATCATATTTTTAATATCTTCTTAATATAAATTCGTGATCTTTAGATTTTTTTAAGAAAATGATTTGTTTGAAAAATTAGCTCTTGTAACTTTCATACATACATATTTTCATTTTATTCAGGCAATTTTCTAAAATTTACATTTTTCATAGCGTTGAAAGGCAGAATACTTTCTACAATAAAAAATGGTGATGCTATTTGTGGTATTTATTATTAGGTATATTAAATTCTCGAAATACAAGAGTTAATTTTAAAGTGAGAAACAGAGTGAGATATTTGTAAACAGTTTAGTCATGCATTCTAGTCATTGTCTATAATATTTATGATGCAACACCATTCCTTTTAGTGAAATGCATTTTCTTGATGGAACTTGGAAGGCAGGTTTTCATTTCCTTACATTTAGAATTTATCAATCGTTTTTTTTTTTTAAAACTTGCTTGACAGTTGAGAAAATAACTCAGTTTGCATTGTAGAGATGCATAACTTGAAGTATAAATGAGCGAAACTATACATATTATCAGTACTTGTAGTATTTAATACAATCCTTTTAAATCTGATTTGGAGAAACCATAGCAATGCTAAATACGTCATCAATTTTTCAATCCAAATACTTGTGATTACAGCTTTAGACAGCTTATAAATAAGTTAAAAAATCATTTATGATAATTCTGTTGCATAATAATATTTATTTTTTTTTATAATAATTCCTTTTTATGCACTTTTATTTAACTAAACTATTTGTTTCATGTTTGTAAAGACGGAATTTTGTAATCGATTTTTCACTCACTTCCTTTTAAGCTAGAGTTTTGAAATTCTGTACACTTGTATGCTCTCGATGATAATATATTATTTTAGTCTTTTCAGAACTTAATTGTAGATTAGGCTATTAATTTAATTAAAATTTGATTCCATACAGGTAGCTCCACCTGGTAGTGACTTTGAAAACAAATTGATTTTAAAATTTCCTAATATTTATAATAATAAATTATAAATATTAGGAAATCTTTGAACATTATAAATTATAAATTAAAGACTAAAAATTAGAAAATAATTAAAATAAAAAATTTAACACACTAATGAAAGTGTGTTTTTAGAAAACTTATTTACTGCTTTTATTACATTTATTTAAATTAGAAAACTTACTTTATTGCGTTTTATCAACATGTGAGACACACCAAATGCTTCAAGCCAATTTAATGCTGAAATCGGTCGTCCACACGGTGTAATATAATGCATTAGTTAGTTATTAGATGACATGCGCAGTAAACTTGCAAGATGACTGCGATGTTAAATACAGTGACTCCATTTTAGAATCTTTTCTGCTGAAAACGGGATTCTTTCACGCGCCGTAAATGATAAGTAGTTTTAATTTTAAGCGTAAGCGATAAATGTTCTTAATTTTATCTTTTACACGTGACAACGACCATTAAATGTAAAAGAGTAGAATTATATTTTGTACTTTGCAACATCTAAGAAATTCAAAGCTGCCTTAGAATTTTTTGCATTCTCATTAATGCAGTCTGACTTAGTGTATTTCTCATCGGTAATTTGCAATATCCTTTGGTAATTTAAACGTCTTTATATTACCTAAGTACCGCTAGGCTAAAGCTCTATTTGCTTTCATTTATTAATTACTTTTATTACCTAAAAAATGAATAACACAGTTAGAAACAGATTTTTATTCATAATAAGCCTTCCAAGTTTTAATGGAACGAAAAGTTAGAATTATAGACATCTGCATCGTCTTTCGCATGCTTCTACAATTTGAAAACAATTTTAATGTTAAAATGCCAAAATATATCAAGGAAAAGTTTAGAGTTCATTTTGAAGCTAATAACTACGTGCAGCTTTATATAGATTTGAATTTGCTTCTCAATATGATCTCTTTTGTTATAAGTGCTTATTTGAGTTATTTAATTATGATTTGAAAGCACGAATTTTATCATTTTAGTTTGCTTTTTTTATTATTTTTTACATATATTTAGTAGCCCCACTTAATAGAAAGTTCTAGCATGCTTGCCTTTTTCCAAATATCTGTATTGGAAAAATAGTGCTACACTATTTAACACTTATTGTTGATTTTTTTTTAATGAAATTATCCTTTTTTTCATTTTTATCTTTTTATGAAATTTTTGAATGTGTTGAATATTTCAAAGGCTTGAGAGAAAATTTTTATTTTTTTTTATTGCATATTGTTAAACTCACACTTCCAAAATTTTTTAATACATTATCTGTATTAAATTAACACCATGTTTCTCAATGTGAGGTGGTTACATTACAATAAGGTTAAAAATTGTCTTCTGAAATACTACGCTTTTTAGAATGAGCTGAAGGAATAGACGTTTAGTTGCTTTGGCTATACAAAAAAGGAATTCAGTTTTTGATTTTTAATTATAATAAGGCGGAATTTGCAAATTTCTTTTATAGTTATCGGTTTCGTCTATCTCATCGAGAAAGCTTGATCTTACATATTTGATAACATTTTATTTGTTGACCCACGTTAATAGAATTCTGTGGCCACTCCGATTTCTCTCTCTCTCTCTTTCACTGAATTCAATTTACCTTTCTTCTTTGGGCTTAAAAATATTAATATGGTTCGTTTCTTAATTTTTTTTAAATTAGTGACTCAAGTCTTACGGTTGGGGGAATCGTATAAGCTTTCACTTATGCAGAAATATGTCTTTACATGTATTTCGTTATTTAAATTTTAATTAGAATTTTTTTATATCGCTGTGTTTATTTTTCTTTACAGCTTTGATAATATTATATTGCTTTCGAAATTTATGAAACTCCTATAATATAAGTGAAGCTACAGATACTTTTTAACGCAATTTATAGGTCCGCGATGGCCTAGTAGTATGGTATTGGTCTCGTGTTGTAGGGTTCCAGGTTCGAAACCCGATTTTATTGAAGATCCACCATGCACGAGGCCTATTGTACTTTCAATCATGCGCAATCAGTGAAACGTCCTTCCGCAGGTGTGGAAGCTTGGGGAAGGGGTGCCAAATCAGGCGCTGTTATGTGATTGCGGCTCATAATTACGAGGTCCTTCCCAAAATAGCCCTCTAGTTATTTCAAAGCAGGACGTTAGTATAGTAAAACCTGTTTATAAGGATGTTGCAGGGACCTGAAAAAAATTGTTATGCATAGGTTATCGTTGTAGACAGTTTGAGGATCTGCACATCCAATGTTCATATAGCGTTTGCATGTATACTAACCAATTTTCTTGCACTTACGGATTAATCTTTCAAATAATAGTTGATATGGAATTATATTTTATAACCTTTTAATTTTTAAAACTTTTTTGAGCACTCCGAAGTGAAAATTATTAATTAATATTTTTACTAACTATAAAAGTATTCATAAAAGGGAGATAGATGTAAGTATAATTTAATTTCATAATAATGTCACTGTTTTATGTAATGTCATAACAAACCTCTCTGCGCATTCCAATTCCCCTGTTATTTCACATTCTTAAAGAAGCAGTCATTTTGGTTCCAGGTGCATGAGTATGGAGTGGTGTTCTGTTATCTCACCTTCTGGAATGGGGTATCGTATTCTATGGAAATAAAATCGGGATTGTACTGTACCTACTCTCTAAAGAGGTATCGTTATATACAGGCGCATCTAAAACGTGATTATCGCGGTAGGCAGGCTCAAAATACATTGAGTAAATAAAAATTCCGTCAGAACCAAAGAAAATATCGTTATAAGCAGGTTTATTGTTAGAGAGAGTACCGTTATACTCAGGTTACACTGTGTAACTAAACAAAACACAGTTTATAAGTGTATGCTAGAGCGATTACAAGTATAAAAGCGTTTATTTATAGATATCGATATGAAGATTTTAAGCATACCGTAAGAAACCGATGGAAAGTTATTTAAATTATCTTTAGAAATGACTCCCGAGGGAATTTTAAAAAGAATTAAGTATACACTTGTGATATGAAGACCGATATTTTCTTTTAATGATATTTTTCTTTTGTTATTTACAGTAAAACATGATATTATTTGTTACATTTTCTCAAAAAAAAGTTGAATGCGTTTTGTTATGTAAGAAGAAGACATAACTTAAACGTTATAAATAATTCTGCAATATATTCAAAGGATTTTCTGCACATATTTCTTTTCTGTGCGATCTGAAAATCTCAGTTAAGTATAATTTTCCCACAATTTTTATTATGGTACAAATATCAACGATTCAAAAAAATTGCATGGCAATATGTTTGCTCATTTTCATGCTATTTAGAAATTATATAAAATCCTGGTCTCTCATAAAGTTTTAACGTAAAGTATCATTGGTCATGGTTTTAAAATAAACTGGTTAATATTTTTTGCTCCATCAAACGCTAGTAATGTTTTAAAGTGAATATTTAATCATTTATAAGATTTTTTTCGACGATTCTGAGTTAAAAAATATTTCTGAAATCGAAAGTCATTACATGATATTTATGCTGTGTTCATCATGTAAGAGAAGATATTTGGTATTCACCGTCAAAACTGATCCTGATTTTTTTTATACTTCAGAATATCATTCTAGTGATAGCTTATCAAACAAACTTAAGTTTGAAAGATTAATTGGCAATTAATATTCATTCATTTATGAAATTTAGTTTCATTATGCACAGATGTTCTCCACTTACATTCACAGAAACAAGAAATTATTATACTATATAAAAAGGCTGTAAAATTAATTTTAAAATGTGAAAATGTTTTCACAGTTGCTTTTAAAAGCAATTTTCAATACCAATGTCTACGTAACTGCTTTAAAGGAAATTTGTTTGCTGAAAGGCATCCTCAAAGGATTTCAGAATTATCTAATATTATTTCAGCATAAAAATATGATAATCAGCGATCGTTCAATAATCATTTTCCTCATAACTTAATAATTCATTTGTATAAACATTTACTCATAATCCGACTAAACTGCATTACTGTGATGCATGAATTTTTTTTATTGATTGTTATTTGCTGTACCAATATTATGGTAAAAACAAGGGATGTGTCAATGTATTTATCAGTACGGTAGTAATGGCCTTTATGAAACATACATTCAGAAAAATTAGGTATTTAAATTTCTTTAAATATTAAATTAAAACTTTTTCAGTGAATAAGCATATAAGGTGTTTATTTTAATTGATCTATCTTGGTGCTAATGTATATTATATAAGTGGATTAGCACCATTTCTATTATTTTTTTTTAATTAATTAAAATCTGACAGATAAGTTTACTTGTTTCAAGGTTATTCAGAAGGTCAAATTCAGAAAAATGTTGGCAAGGGAAAAAACCTTCTACTTAGCCTGGAAACTCAGAAAATTATTCTTGCAATAATTTCGGTCTCACTATAAGTTTATAATTCCCATGTCTGAAATAAAAAGAATTACACCTCTGAATCAAGTGTACACTAAAAATTAGCATTTTTAATGTGATCAATACTCTTTTCGTTAACTCTTTCTCGAAGCGTTTCAGCTGCTTCCTAAATCAAGGTCTCGTTACTGCATACATTATCCGAAATTTAGTAACATCCCAAGGGTTCCGTTACACATCTGTCTTAACAGGAACCAAGGTCTTCCAACACCGGTCGCACGGGCGCAGCACGCGACTGACGCGAGCTCTTTATTGGCTTCGAAATGCTGAAGCTGAACGGCGTCTGTCAATCCTGGAGCAACAACTGCAGGGATGATATACGATGCAATTAATTGTCACTAAACAGATGTATTTACCGGGTCTTAGCATCAGACTATAGCATCAACAAAGGGCTGCTCATTAAAAAATTGTTGTTTGGGCTGGCCTTGAGTTCTGTGACTCTGTTATTATTTTTTTTCTGGTTCTATTTTTCGAAATCGAGATCCGAGATAATGTCTTGCAGTTCAAGAGTGCAAGTTGCACCTTGAGTTAATTGTCCTTTTTAAACTTCTGAAAGTGTTTAAAGATATCTGTGCAACTTGCGGAAGTTTGATCTTTGCAATTATTACGAAAGGCCTTGGGAATTTCCTATGAACAGCTGCTTATGTTATAATCTTAAACAATAACTGACATTTCATTTTTATTTTGAACAACAAGCATGAACTTTTTTCTTTGATTTAGAACAATTGCTTCCATGGGACTTTTTGCGTAAGGTAATAAACAAACTGTTGGAGAATTCAACTTGTATGTTTCAAAAATTAGAAATGCTAATGAAGCTGTTCTATGATAGAGCCTAGAAATTCAAACAATTTTTGATATCCAACAAACTTGATACCTAAAAAGGAGTACTTCGTTGGGATTGTTTTATGATATTTTTATAAATGAAATAAAGACGAATCATCAGCATAACATTAAGAAATAATTGAATAGAGCCCTTAATAAACTGAGAAGGAATTATATAAAGATCCCTGAATACACATGAGCACAAAAAATATTAAATTCTTGAAAACTGTAAGAAAATTTAAATATAAATTTTCACAAAATGTTTTAAAAGAACATGTACTGTTATTAGTTCTATACAATCAGCTTAATTTTCATCTCTAAACAATGAAATGCTAAGTGAATATTTGTACTATCAAGTAGAAAGGAGTAAAAACAATGAAACACTACCGAACTGAAAACTGAAGATTAAAAAGATAAATTTTATTGTTGCCCAGCCATAACCATTAAGTGAAAATAAATTTATACTTAACTTTTTTATTTAGTTTTTTGTGCTTTTTAAACACTGGGCTTGATATATGGACCTGGCAATAATATCAAGATAATTAGTAGTTTATATTTTTTGCATATTTACAATATGCATTTAACCCTTTGCACCCGAGGCCTTTTTCACTCGGGCGAACCAGCAACTCGAGACGTTTATCGATGTTTCTTGCGAATTTTGATCTCTAACCTTAAAACGATTACACCTACAAATGTATATAAAACTTTTATATTTACATTTTATCTATCTTTACATGTCTAGAAGATAATTTGTAAAATATTAATACTTTTGTCACGACTGTCAATTAGACTGATCTCGAAGATCGACCGTCGAAAGCGCCTGAGTCTCTTCAGACTGTCTAAAATCTGATATCTCAGCGCGCAGCAACACTCAACGACGCACGCAAACCACACATACACCCCCAACACACACACACACAACACACACACACACACACACACACACACACACACACACACACACACACACACACACACACACACACAAACACACACACACACACAAAACACACACACACACACGTCACTCCTCGATAGAGGACAAACATGTAAGAGCTGTTGAAACACGCGGGTCGAAAAAGACCCAGACTTGACCGGGCGAGGACTAACGCCGAAAACTCATTCTGGTCTGACTGGGACAATTTGAGATAAGAAAATCTTATCTCGATTTAAAGGGAGTCATTCTGCACTCTCTAAGATTGTACCCAAAGAGTTTAGGAACCCAATTGAAAGAAATTAAACATAAATAGTTCAAGTTTCGGGCAAAGGCTTGTAAAAAATGAGGTAATTATTTAAATAATTAAGTAAAAAAATAAATCTGTGATAGACATTTTATATTGTCCAGTGTCTCAGTATTTTAGTGTTAAGAAACCTGAATTTTAAACGAATCTTTGTTTCTCTAAGTTTAATTTTGGAATGATGAACTTTCAAAATTTCATCCCAACCAGCTAAAGCAATATCAGATGCACTATTACATTTTTAGAGTTACATTTTATTGAATAATTTCGATTTAACTTGATGCGTTAAAAGATTCTCGTTTTAAAAAACGTCGAATGAAAAAATGAAAAGTAAATTAAAATTTGCAAATGCATAAACAATTTTAGGTAGATTCTGAGGAAATCTACCATTGCAATGGTTCTCATGACACGCCTTGCGGAAAATTTCTGCAGATCTTCATCGATCATGTCCCCCCTAGAACTAAAAACCACACTTTGTTAAAGTTTATATATATATATATATTATATATATATATATATATATATATATATATATATATGTATAACGTTTTTTTCCCATGTTATCTTGTGAACGCGATAACTGGAGTAATTTTAATGTATTTTAACCAGCACTAGGTTAGTAAGGATGTTAAAATCTCAGTCGAGTTCAGATGGAGCTAGTCCAGTTCAGGGGGTGGAAATAGTGTAGTAAGTTTCATTCTCTATAACCTTATAATTGAAAAATACAAGATATTCAAATTAGAAGGGACATTATCCTCTCATAACAAAGAACAATTTTGTATTTCTTTTGATAGCTAAAATGCTTCAAGTTGAATGTGAAAAGTAATTCCTGCCCCTTCCCTCTTATAACCTCCTAACTTAAAGTCCGTTTGGCTTAAACAAAGACCTTGAAAGCCCCTAGCATTTGCAAAAAAAAAAAAAAAAAAAAGCCTTCCATACTTCTTTCTCAAAAAAAAAAAAAAAAAAAAAAAAAAAAAATTGAAGCCGATTGATCTCTTCACTCTCTTTTGAGTCTAATCCGAGGGCAAAAAATGTTTCTTTTCCGTATTAGTATTAGCAGAGACATATACATCTAACGACTTTTGCCCTGTTTTTGTGACATCGGTAACTATCATTTGGTAATTGGATTTAAACCAGCGAGGAGACTATGATTTGCAAGGTCGGTAATGTTAGAAGTTGTAGATGGACTTATCCACTAAAGGGGTGGAAATCGTAGGGGACGAAAATTTCATTTTCTCCCATAATTCCTATGATTGAAGATGGTATGATAACTAAAAATATTCATATTATTCCTCGCAAATAAAAATTATCCTTTGTAATGAGAACTTTTTTGAAATTCCACAATTTTTTCAGAAGTGCAGGCTAAAATGCCATTTTATTCTCCTCCCCATTGACAATCCCCCATTAGCCTGTTTTCGACTAAGACAGATGAAAAAAAATCTGCTAATTGGGCGATTTATCTACTGCTTATCATATACGAACTAACTTTTATATTAAAAGTGTTTTGTCAGCTAAATTGCTTCAGAAGTTATGAGATCATCAAAGGTATCATTCACTCCACTTTTATACGGTAAAAACTGAATACCTGGCTTGCTCCGGATTAAATGCTTTCATGTTCACGTTTCTAATGTAAAACTACTTTTGTATAAAAATTATAATACACAAATTTTTTTTCTTATCTGAACGTTTTAACAATTAAAATGGGAATATCAATTGTAATAAAATTTTTAAAACAGCCGTTTCTCCATAAATTTATTAGTTTTTATATAGCTACTTCAAATTTTGTTACACTAAAGTGCAAAAGAAAGTTTACTATATGTTGAAACAATTCAAATTAACCTAGTTAATTATGCATCTTAATTTAAAGGAAGAAGAAAAATAAATCCAATCATTGATTGGTCCGATATAAATCTTATAGTGTCTATTTTAAATTTTCTTTCAGCATTGTCTCAGAATTCTGTAAGTGCTCTAATTCTATATATATATATTCGAATTATGCTTGTTCTTCAACAATAATTGTTTTAAAATTCTGTAAAATTAATTTTTAAAAAAATTAAAATAGAGAAACAAATTGTCAGGAGGTGAAATTTTGTCAACATGAAAATATAAGTGTTGTAAAAAATAGTTTCGTAGAGAATGCTTTCCAAGATATCGCGGAAAACGATTTATATTTTTAATTAACTGAAATTTTGAAGTAACTTTGGGGGGCTTTGAAAATTTGAAGGGGAGCTTTGTCTTAAATAAAAAGTGTGCTAACTCTACTGAAATCAGTCCAGTGGTTTAGGAGGAGATGTGGAGCATAAGCATACATAGACACAATAATTTTTATTTTAAAATTAAGATAATTATTAGATAATTACAAGATTACAGATTGCTATACATACCATGAGCCATAAAAAAAGGTTTTAGTGAAGATATCGTCAAAATTAATTAAATATTTAATTTTATTTAAGTAAATAGTTAATTTTAAATTTCATCAAATAGTTAATTTTAATATTAATTTGATAATTAGTTAATTTGTCAGATTATCAATTTGATATTTAACTAAACATGGCTGCGAATTCATGATTTGTTTAATAAATTTATTATATAAAATAGCCATAAAAGATATATAAGAGATCTCTATCTTTGGTATGAAAAACATCTAATTAACTTTAAAATTGTTTTGGGGGGGTTGAGTATTTGCTTAACTGTCGATGGAGATTTTAAATTACTGGTCAAAATAAAAAAATGATATCTGTTTGCGTTTTATCTGTATAATTGGATAAATCATATTGATTATTTATAATATATGATTTATTTACATATATACAGGTTGTTCCAATATAACAGATATAAATTCCAATAAGCTGCTGCCTGTTGGCATAAGTTGAATATGCTCATGCAAGAGCCACAGTAAACAATAGTAATAAAATTGAACATGGTAACTGCGATGTCAGCACTTGAAATAAAAAAAGTTGTGAAATACCAAAACAATCTTGAATATGAGCAATCCAATGCGTTAATACATTGCTAGAGTGATGGTTGCTTCCAATATCTAATAAAACATGAGTGAAATACATAAGGAGCTCCGATGTCATACCACTTGCAGACATGAAAAACGAAACAACTTTAATTCTGACATGAGATGTAGGATGGCTGGCGTCAAAGGGTGTGCTATAAATAGAAAAGGAGCCAACCAGTAGTTAAGCGAAACATCCTCCTTTAAAACACACGTATTAAATTTGGAACTCCAATGTTTAACTACTTTTTATTTTCTTCAGTGTTAAGGAATTTAGTGACTATTATCTCTGTAACCAGGGGGGGTTCTCTAAATGAGCCTATCTTCTAGTAATAGTTTAAATGTTTCATGTCATGTGATTTAGCATATGCACAAATCGTTCAGCACATCTATATGTAACCTAGATTAAATAAACTGATTTTAAATCAGAGTAGTTCTTCATCCTGTCAATGTGCACAATTTCTTGTGCTATGTTTGAGATAGGTTAGCTTAATGTTATCTAGGAGATATGACGCTGAGTTCGATTTTTTCTTTATGACTCATACCTGTTGAATGATTATGTGCTGAGATATAAAAAAATTGACCAACAAAACGAAACATCTATCATAACTTTTGAAATGAAAATGGAATGATAAAACCTTGATAAAAAATTAAAATGTCAAAACAGAATCACAGCGTAAATATTGCAAATAGTAGAAAACAATAAAGTCATTGGCTATGTCTGTATTGATCAATATGTAATATTTCATTACTTTGAACATTAACGTAAAGGAATCTACCTTTTGCTCGTTTGTCGAAAGGGATTTTTTTTATCCTAGCTATCAAATTTATAAGGAACAAGGATGATAATAAATTCGTAAGATTGCCCTTTGATCAAATGGAGCAAATTAAATAAAAAAAATTTTTTGGAAGCATTTTGTAATCTATATATTAATACGTGAAGAAAACTGAAATTCCCTTTTAAGCACATTGGTAGTAGAGTGAGATTTGGATAGTTAAAGTTCATGCGGAGGAGTGCAGAAAGATAAAATTTATGTATAATATGTGTTAAAATACATTAAATTAAATAAAATAAAACATTCATTGTTTACGTTCATACTGAATGTCAAACACATAAAGTCTGTGATCAACAGTCAGACAACATTTATTTTTTTTTAACCGGCCTGTTTTTTTTTTACTCAAAAAAGATATATAAAATATACAAGCACGTATTCTATATTTCATTTTTTGTATTAATTTTTATTTATATTTTATATAATTTGAAAAAGGTAAATTAACTGGCCTGCGAAACCTGGGTATAGAATAGTAAAACCCAGGAAATGTCAAAAACGCATTATTGTTTTTAACATGACTTAGACAAGCTATACCTCATTTTTTCCTATCGTTCGTATTTTTTTCAAATAATCTGAAAATTAATGCATAATGATTTGTACTAGCTCTGCAGCTGACGTAATAGAACAAAATTCAAAAAAATTATATGCGATGATTATAGAGGTATACCTTTTGACAAAAATAACGTCAATAACGTTGAAACTTAAAAAATTTAATGAATATTACGGTCGAATTCCTGATCGCTGGGCGTGGTTCTGCTACTTCATTAAATGTCAAAGGAGAGAGAAAATTTTATTTAATGTCTTGCAAAATGACTTTGAAAAAAAGAAATAACGCTAGTTTGTTGTTTACTGGTCAAATTAAACTAAAACAAATCTAAAAACAAGATATTATTTTGATATCCAGAATTTTCTTCTCCAGAATTTAACTGATGATACACGAGCGAAAAGTCGATTTATTTTGATATGATGTTCTTCTTCACCTTGAAAGTGAGATGACTTTGATATTCTGTGATTTAAAAAAATTAAATGACTGTCTCTTTAATTGTTGTATTTCCTTTCTTGCGCGTGTGTATGAACTTGCTCATTGATGCGTTGCCAAACAGTCACTTGAATGCGTCACATCATATGTGTACACTTGTTGCACTGGGAGAAAACAAAAGATCCTGAAAGCAGGCGTGGTCGCATCCTGTTTCTAGTTAACTGAGCACCAATTGAGTGTATCTTGTCCTGACCACAGAAAACCCAGTTCGTGGAGAACATGAACAAATCCAGGAAATAAGGCCATCACAGCGAAGCGTGTCCTCGGAGAGAGACATCATTTGATTGGATGGATAGCACGACAGGTTCAGTCATGTATGGAAAAGCGCATTATATTTCACTCAATCAAACGTCAGGGCAACTAGGAATTAATAAGGTTTCTGATTCGCTGCGTGTACATTCTGACAAGCCCACTCACGCCTCAATCTAACGAGAAGGATGATGTTGTTGTTTTTATTCTTATTTGGGAGTCTTTAACTTGTCTCATTACTCTGTAATTAGCTGCTGCACCGCCGGGGGAAGTATTACTAAAATGACATCATCCCAAACTCAGGACCACCTTGGCTGTCCAGAAAATAAATGTACACTTCGTTAAGAGGTGACTTCCATTGGCTGGTTATTTTAATGCAAAAGTGTGGGAGTTGGATGTCGGTGTTTTTCACTCAGGATAATCATCTATGTATCCAAACAACACAGCTGCAATAAAGTGGAGATAGATAGAGATGCTTAATTTGTCATGAGCTGCCAGGGTGAATTGATTGTTGTCTTGTCGTTCAAACGGAAAATATTTTAAGACTTTGTGTTCTGTTTAACAACGACCGTTTATCGGTCGTTGCGGCAAACAAAATGTACAGTCTGGTCTGTGTTTAGTTTTAGAGGATATAAGAAATCCTCAAACTTGGTGCTTCAAGAGAGATTTGCTTGTAAGAATTGAATCTATTCAAGTGCGATCAACGAAGTGCGAAAAGATGTTATTTTTAACTCTAATTAATTTTCATATTGTAAAACAGTTGCATTGTTTAGATGGAACATTTTTAGAGTTCAATAGTAGAGTGCAAAAAATATTTAAGGTAAAATGCATCTTAACTCTGATTTTTGGCGATAAATTAATTCTTCATTGAAACCTCCCTCTTAACGAAATTTATCCCAACTGATTCCCATTTCAGGATCTCCCATGAAGAAGAAACATATCGGTAATGGATGCAACTACAATTCTCATCTGTAGTTTGAAATTGCCTAATTCAAATTAATTAGTTGCTACTGCAGCCACCATAGAATGCGACAGTGAAGTCTTTAATACTTCCAGTTACTAATACTATGGGTTTTTCCTCTTTCAAAAATTATGGTAAAATGTAAGGGGGAAGAACAATTTCAGAATTTTCATAAGAACCAAAAAAGTGCCGAAGAAAGTGGATAATATTCTTTTGTTCAGATATATCTATTATTTACAAATATTTTTTTTTATTCTTTGGTGACGAAAAATCAGCATCATAAAATTACTAGCGAATATTTCTGCAGAAAGGGAGGGGGCAGGATTGGGTGTATCGTGCGCGGTGAACACACCTCTAAAGAAAGATGAAGTTGTATGAGATACATTTAAACAAAATAGTCAAGAATTAAGAGAATGATATCCAAGCACCGATAACGAAAATTCACGTGACACTTTAAAAATCAATTACACAAGATGAAAAATTATAATTTTAAGAAATATTATTCGATTTGAAAAGTTAACAATACCCTTGAAGTTGATTAGGACGGAATTCATGATTCCGGATTTAAAGATGTTTGAAACTGCCTAGAATTAATACACCTGCCAAGTGATTTTTTTGGTGATCAGACTGAGTCTCTGCAACCAGAGTATCATGTGTAGGATTCAAAGCTAAATATTATAAGTGTAATGGTAGTTGACCAAAAAAGCGAATGAATTAATATATAGGGAAGAGTTTCCAAATTTGAACCATCGCCTTATAGTTTGGTATCTTAACCTCAATTCTAATAAATATATGGGCCGTAAAATAGGAACTTATATTGCAGCGATGTAAATGTTGTTTATGGAATAATTTATTTAGACAAGATCCTACATGATCATAGTTAGAGAACAAGTGTTTATATTGAGATATAAACTATTTAATATTTTAGCAAAAGATTAATAGTCCTTACGCTATTTAAAGGAAGTAGCAAAATATGTTGCTATCATAATGACCACAAGGAGTTGCTTAAATTGGACCCATAAATCAATGGAACTAATATCTTGAACCTGAGGAATGGTCCAGACAGCAATTATATTCACTAATGGTCCTCATAGAATGGAAGTAGAACGTGTCAAAGCAAAAAAGGAGATTAAGGACACCAAATGTTAGTTTAAAAAGCACAAAAACTAGGACTACGTAGTTCAATATCATACGTAAGAAAACAAACATGGAAGAAGAAAATGTCATACTTGTCATACTTGGATTCATACTTTGTGTGCTGATGTGAAATTCAGAAACGAAAAATGCTTTTGCGTTAGTTATGCTTAAAGAAATTGGTGGTCCAATTTGGGAAGTCAGTTTCCTTATTTGAGCGATAACACAACATTTTTATGCTACTTTTTTCTACTTCGAATTGTATTTCTAAAAGTTTAATTACATTATTTTGAAGATAAGCAAATTACAAAAAAAATTCTCCTACATTTTCCTATTAAAATCACTTTTCTGTAATTGTAAATTAAAAAGTGTTTATGTAGTCAAAATTCGACAACCTTCTCCTATTTTCAGTAACATTGGCCGACAAGAAAGAATAAACACACTGGTGATAGAACTCAAATTTTAATATCCTTACCATGTCATTGTATGATTTCCATTCAATAATACTTTCAAATAAGACTACTGAATGTGGCTTACTCATATCTATATAGTAATTAAAATAATTGGTAAAACCGAAAGACCAATCCACCATCCTCAACCATAGACCGAATTCGATAATTTTTATCTCATACCAGCTGTTATACCAGGCGTTGCTCGGGATTAAAATACTTTCATGTCCAATATTTTTGATGGTAACTACTTTTGTATAGAAAATTACAATACACAAAATTATTTTATCTCCTGAAACGTTTTATAATTAAAATGAGAATATCAATTGAATCAGACAATTTTTAAAAACCGTTTCTCCATAAGTTATTAATATTTGTTGCATAGGTACTTAAGCTTTTGTTCATAAATCTTGCAGTATAAGAAAGATTATAACGGGTGTTTTAGTACAATTAATTACATAGTAAAAGTAAATAAGAAAAACATAGTACATAGTAAATAAGAAAAAGCGTTGAAATAAATATGAATAAAAAATAATAAAATTAATCTTCATCCAGAATTCTTCTAATGTGAGATAGCAACAGTTCTTATGTATTCTTGTTCTTCACCAATAAAAAAAGTGTTACAAATTGTAAATTTAATTCGCAATCTAATTTTTGAAAAATTTTTAAAATGAGGGCAATGAATTGAGCGGAAATGAAACTTGTGTCATGAAAAAATAATTTTTTAACTTTAAATATGTGTAAGAATAGTTTTTGTGATATAACATATATTTTCGAAAAATATCACGGAAAATGCCATATCTTGCTTAATTTCAAATTAACTGAAATTTTAATAAGATTAGGGTTTTTAAAAGTTGATGATGATCTCTCTCGTCTTGTGTAAAATATATTTATAAAATTAAGCAAAAATTTAAGAAATAAATTTATATTAGTTGAAAGTCTAACCGTTGCCTTAGCAACGGAGTAGCTATAAATTTGCGTTATTTCAAAATCGTCTGCAGGTAATCAATTATTTATTAAATTTTTAAAAATTAATAAAAATTGAAGGACAAATTTAACAGATATAAAATTGGTATCATTGAAAAGGTAAAATTTTGAACTTTAAGGTGGTATAAAGATATTTTTTGTGGAACAAATTTCGCCGAAATTATTGCGGAAAAAGTTTTTGGTTAATTTCTAATTAACTGATTGCTTAATTAAAATCTGCACTTTGAAAAGTTGACAGTAATCTTCCCCTTGTTTTAATTAATAAGTGTGCAAAGTTTGGTTGAAATCAGTGCCGTGGTTTAGGAGGAGATGTGGAACATTACATACATACAAATATATATATACCCACAATGATTTTCATTTATATTAAGATTAAAGCTTATGACCCCTAGATATGTCTTCAAGGATCACCTGCCCCACACCACCCTCTATTTTCGAGAGAAATCGGAAAACCACAACGTCAATATACATGCTCTATGGGGAAATAGTCCCGCAGCCCCAACCGCTGGACCGGTTTCGTCAATTTTTATTTCATGTGAAAGCCTATGACGTCTTGATATATCCTCAATGGTCGAATGTTCCCACTGCCCTCCATTTTCGAGACAAATCGAGAAAACACCACTTTACTCTACACTCTCTATGTGGTAGAACCTTCAGACAGTTCCCCCAGCCTCAACCACTGAATTGATTTCGAAAATTTTTATTTCATATGAAATCTCATGACGTCTAAATATGTCATAAATGATAGCCTGCCGCCCACCACCCTCCATTTTCTCAGTGTCTCTCAGCCTCTACAACCACCAATTCGCCAAGTTGCAAGCCTAGCTACAGTATGTTAATATTATGATCGAAAAGCTGGTCGCCCAAGGCGGCCAGTGAATGAATAATTTTGAAAGACCATGACTTAACATGCCAATTATACACGTTTTGAAAATGTGAAAAGATATCGGCAATAGCTGAAAGATTTTGCATGCTGTTAAATATAAGAATATGAAGAATAAGAGTAAAAATTAATTGGTTTTTCTTTAATTTTATTGTTTGGATTACATTCAGTTGTAAGCTGTATGGAAACTAAGGAGATCTAAAAATATTTCAGTGCATTCGTGCACGGTATTGCGCCCTCAGATAATACTAAAATTTCTAATTAAGAATGCCTTCATCTGAATGGCATTATGAGATGCAATTTCGTCTTATATCCACTTGACTGAAACATAGTATTTCTACAACTTCACGAGTTAATGCGGTAGAATTAAGCAACCCTTTCTCCGCATTTCGAGAGTTTTGATCTTTCCTTCCCGCTCAACTAGATTGAATGAATGTTTACCCGTTCCAGCATATTGTCATAGAACAATATCGTTTTGTTGAGAGCATGCAATAATATAAAAATTTACTAAAAGGCCATTCACTTGTTTGTAGTTTCTATATAAATTACCTTTTTCTCATCAGCGTGGATATTATTCAGAAAATATACAGAGTGTTTGATTTTGTTGTATTAGTCTCCCAACCAAAAAGACAAAGAGCTATTTTGGGACAAACTTCGTAATTTTGTACCGTGGTCAGACGATGAGGACGGTACTTGAGCTGCTGCCTTGTTTCCAATCTTCCACACCACAAAAGCGGGAGGATGTTTGACTCTGACGGATTTTGCAAGCAACAAGGTCTCTTTGGTGGAATTGGGTCTCTAAATGTTACCCTCGGGTCACTCAGCCAAGGCTATGTTACCAGTTTAAATTGTTGACACAAATGATATTTTTTTATTCTCTGTGCATTTTTTTAAGGTTGTCATGGATTTTGTGCAGATTGTGTTCTGATTAAATTCTGGATATTTGGTTTTAAGGACATAAATTATGCACGTCAATTTATTTGTATTTATTGACCGAGCGGAGACAGGACCTGTTTTAACTCGGCCATTCGGTATTTCGTCTGTTTGTCTGTAAATTTGTTTTAATCACGACCAAATGCGTTGTGCGATTTTCTTCGAATTCTGCATGAATGTTCTTTGAAATCCTTTAAAACGACGCTCTCCTTCTAAGAATTTTTATTCCTTGGTTCTGCTTCTAGATGGTGGCCGTTTTGATGGTTCCGTTTCATGTGATGTTCAAATTTTTTCAACGATGTTAATCAAACGGAACTCCATTCATTATGCCATAAAAATACTGATATACAAATGACATTTGACTGTAGTTTTGTTAACAATGATAAAAGCAGATATTTAGTTGTAATTTTGTTAACCAATAATAAAAGCAGATATTTAGTTGTAATTTTGTTAATACTGATAAAATCCCACATTTAATTGTAATTTTGTGAATACTGATAGAAGCAGAGACGTGTGTAAATAATTCACATAATAATTCAGAAAAAATAACTAAACATCTAAAACCTGCAACGAAGGGTAGATCTTAGATTTTCTTCTTCTTTTTTGGACATGAGGTCTACTGTTTACACAACTACTAGTTCCTATCAGAGTAGATTGATGTATTCTTCAGTATATTTATAATGATTATGACGAGTACTTTTTAAAAGAATTTCTTAACAGGCAGTCTCGACTCAGTTTCTCACAGGTTGTTAAGATAAGATCAAGAAGCTGAATAAGATCATAGCGTAGCGAAATGCAAAACTCATTGCGCTATTTACTTGTAATAAGCTTTTGAGGACAAACCTCCGTCATTATCTCCTCTCTTGGTATTTCACTTGGTTGCCAAATGATCATAAAAGCGATGACTGGTCCAAAAGCGACGGAAAACCGTTACCATCGAAATAAGCGCGCATTTCTACAAGGATGGAAAAAATGAATAAAATGTCATTTCTCAACACTGAGATCCATCTATTACTTGCTTAATCTCTTCCACGTGTAGTCTTTCTTCTATTTATCATTCGACATAATCTCCCAAAGAGTATCTGCTTACCGTGTTTTCCTCTCGCCGCTAACGACACAGGTAGGTGTTGAGCCAACACTCATGACAGGCGAGACGAAAAATGAAATATTTTAGTTTAAAGTGAGGAACTTTGTGTTAGTTATAGCAGAGGATTGCGATTTCACCATCTCTTCAAGTTTTTCTTTTTCCTTTTTTCATTTTAGAATGATGTTATTATTTTTTAGAATGGACGAAAAAGCACTGATGCATATATATATATATACGTAAAATTTCTTTCAATAGTCTGTTGAGATATTATAATTAAATAAATGATTAAAATGTCTTCAAATCAGTTGTGAACGTGAAAAATCAGTTGAAGATTGCAAAAAATACTGGGGTTCTGAAATTTTGTATATAGTTAGAATGCTCATTACGACATTTTGCTATTTACAGCCACAATTTGAACCATTGTTTCCAATTCATAGCAAAATTCTGATTTAAAAAAAATAATTTCTTGAATTTAAATTCCCTCCAAATATTCTTTTCTAACTTTTTTTTGAAAGCACATACAACTGAGTTTTCTAATAGTTGATGCGAAATAAAAGTTTATCTAGATTTTGTTAGTACTTGCCTAGGGCGTGTTTAGGTTGTTCTCTCCATCAATACCCAACCGCAATGTCCTCGAATCTGAATATTATGTACAAAAGAGCTATGTACTTATTTTCAAAATTGGGAAAGTTTTCGAACCTCATGTATGTTTTTAAAAAATAATGTTTCTCTGTAAAAAATTATGAGTACCTAGAACAAATTTCGTATGAGTCAAAATTCAAAATTTTTTGACCGAAACTTACCGTTGTCAAAAAATATTCTTGTCGTCAGGAAAAGGTTTTACTGTTCCCATATGGCTCCTGCTCTCATATATTTTATGTGTGGTAAATTTTAGTGATTTATCGTACTTTAAATTAAAACATAAAGATGTGTTAACAAATAAGATGAAGTTCGTATTTAAATTCTGGAACCAGAACTATTATTAAGCAGAATATAATCACAATTTGATTTCAATCGAACTCCCAACTAAAGAGGGTGCACTTTATGATTATATCAGATTTGGAGAAGCTTAGTGTACTAAAAACAGATTTCAAGACAAGAATTGGGTACCTGATAATAAATTTTAATGAACATTCAATAACACGGTTGATTCGTTCCGTATAATAACAAAACCGCTCTGTAGCAGGGATATCATAACTCCATGCTACAGATCGACCGAGATCCTATTATCGTGTCTAGGTAATAAGGGGACAATTTTTACATTGGGGTACATGAAAATCGTGTTACCGGAAAACAGAACTCTAGGAAGGCTGTCAAATATTTGTACCGTGTTATAGAAGGATTAACTGAATATTTCAGCAAAATCCAGGTATAGCCTGTCAATATAATTTTTTTATATAATTGCAGTTATTCAGATTTAATAAATTGAAACCTCTAGTCTTATATGTGGTAGATTCAAGTGTTTTGATATTGACAAAAATCTGCATTTTTTGTCAATATCAATGTAAAAACGATATATTTTTCAAAAATAAAAGTAGTGTAAATCACGCACTCAGGAAAATCATTTAAAAAACTGATAAAATAAAAATTTATTAGAAGCATAGCGCATTCCTGCGCAAAACTGCATTGATTGTAGAGTAGTGCCATGGTAGAGAACTAGGCTAGAGTAGGATAGAATGGCATAATGGCTATTAAAGGAGGAAAAACTTTCAAATTATGTAAATTTATTATCAAAATATTTCCAAGTCAGCCGCTTTTATTTAAAAGAGTGGTGTTTCTAAATAACTTAATCAGAACTATAAAAAGCATCGATAATATGCTTCCTTAGCTTCATAGAGCTTTTATGTCCATAAAAAGTAAAGTAGAATAAGATTTAGATTGAGAGCGATCTAACTAATTTCGAGGCATTGTCATATTTTAACTGGATTTTTACTCAACCGGATGTAAATTTCTATGGTCATCTGGTCTAAGGTCAATGTTTTTTATTTTTATCTAGTTCTGATTAAAAAACGTTTTAATGATGATGAAAAAAAAACCTCCTCTGATAAATTTGAAAATAAATTATAAGATAGTAATTCAACATGCAGTTTGTTTACACAAAAGTCAGAATGAATTTATCACTAGAGTTCATTTTTAATTATTTTTATCTTGAAAAAAAAAAGACTTGATGCATAGAATTTTTAAAAAAAGTCAGAGGAAAGCATTTAGAATAACTGTTAACTACAAAGCAAAAGATATCCATCATATTTAAAACAGAATATAGGATTAATTTTTTCTGCATCCCTTTTTTCTTTACCTCTTGGTTTAAATTTGAATACTACCAATCAATTATCTGTCTTCCAACATCAGAACTACAATACAAAGTTGAGAAGGGTTAGACTTCTCGCACCGCTTGAAAGGTCAACTAGTCTCATTTCCTCCCCCAACTATCTTGTTCTCACTTACTTCAAGTTCTCAGACGATAAAAATACCGGAGGGAAGGGGAAAGGAGGAGGTCCCACACCTAAAGAACTTCTTCCTCGTTCCCAGATTCGAAAGGTGGGAAGCCTTCCACTGACCCTGTCCAAGAGTTCGAACAGAAGCCGATTTCTTTTTTTTTCCGGTGTGGGATCAAGATTTCCAGCGGGCCGTATAATTGTCATGTACGAAACTATAGATAAATGCCTGTTTTGGCGTCCACTCCCACATGAGAAGATACTGTGAGACACTGAGATTCAATGTAGGACTTTGCACTGAAATACAATTGATAGCTTTGTGGCTTGTGGATGAGATGGTCATGGGAAAACTTCCGACCGCAGTTAAACATCCCTCTTTTTTCAACGCTCGGAAAGCATTTCCTCGTACTTTTATTTGTGATTTTCTTTGTTGATCAGAAGATTTAAAATCACAGTAATTTGGGAATTTTACTGGTTTAGTATTCTTCGAAGGCTTTTGTTGAAAGTCAATACTTTTTTCACAAATTTTCTACAGATTTTTTTTACTAGATAGATATTTTGTTTCTATTTTATTTTAAAGTTTTGAATATAGTTTGTATAGTTTCATCAATAATTAAAAGATACAATAAGGAATTTAATAAAATATATTAATTTCAAACTGATCTATTTTAATTATTATATAATGTTTTTTAATACGATAATTTATTTTAAAATCGGATCAAGACAGATCTTGTTTACTTTATATCTATCAATGCAATACATGTCAGAACTCTTTAGAAAATTTCCTCGAAAACTTTCCATGTATATTTGATATAATATCTTAACTCTTTCATAATATTGTCAAAGTGAAATCTAAAAGACAATAACCAACACTTACCACAACTGATCATTTATAATAAAGAAAAGATTCATATAGTTTCAATTTTTTTTTTACTTAATTCATAAAATTACCAACGAATGCAATAGTTTCAGTTTTAAAGTTTTTTACCTTAATTTAATCTAAAGAATTTTTTAACTATATCTTACATGAATAGTAGCGTATATTTCATTTGCATTCAAATATTTAATCTTTATTCCATCAATTTATTGGTCACCACAAGTATTCAAAGATTGCATTTGATAACTTTTAATTACTTTGTTTAAAATTTAAATAAAAGCTCTAATACCTATGTAATGATGTATTATTAATTTTTTCCGATAGTTTATTTAAATGGTGTACAAATTTTGATTAAAGGTTTATCACTTTTACGGATTCCGCAATTTTGTAATCTGTATAAAAGAGAAACTTCATCATTGACTCATCACCGAATCTCCCAAACCACTGGGACCAGAAACTTGAAATCTGGCAGATGGTTGCTTCTTGGGTAGTAGGTGTTGTCTAAGAAAGGATTTTTTCGAAATTTTAATTAGAACATTAATTAGTTAAAATTTTCTTTAAATTTTAAGATTTTTAGTCAATGGTTTCGCAGCATATGATTGCACTAAATCCATTTTAACATCTTTTTAAACTTCAAAAAATTAGATTTACAATGATACCGATTTCATTTCCATGCAACATTCTGTTTGATTTTAATTCATTTTTTAAAATGTTTTCAAACACAATTTCTAACAATGCTTTTATTGTTCTTAACTGCACGATTTTCTTTTTCTTCCCTGTTCTTTTACGAATACTTTCTAATTCTTTTGCATTTAATTTATGTCTAGATGCTGATTAAGTAGAATAATTTGAAGGGTTTTTTTTGCAAATTCTGGTACTCAAAGTCCTCTTAGCCCGAACAATAACGTTGGATATTCTAAATTAATCTACTAAGTTAACTAAATCTGCAATTACGGCTGTATAAATTGTCGTGATTAATGGACTATAGATCGCTTGCAGAATATAGTTAATTATAATATTTTTTATAGAATAATTTTTTTACATTAAAACTATTAGACGGGAAAGTATTTTTATCCTGAGGAATACGGTAAGAATAGTGTATTACTACGCGGACGAAGTCAAGGGCATCAGCTAGTGATTTGTATATTCCATTCATACATATGTTGTTGTTTTTTTTGTTAATATTGCATTTAATTTGTACACGATCTTTCTGTCCGTTTTAAAGATCAGGGGAGAAGATAGAAAATTCCATTACTTGTTAAAATTCTAAGTCATAGTAATATTAAAAATCATTTCCGTATTACACACATATAATTTTTGGAGTAATGATTTTTATAACATGCATGTCTGTAAGTTAAGTTTTTTTTACTACTATAAAATCCAATAAGAGCTGTAAAAATTGTAAAAACAAAAATTTTTTTTATGCTCGCACATTATCACGTGAAATATTTCATCGTTTTTTGGCAATTTATGTAAATTTTGATGTGAAAAATAAGTAATTTGTATAACTATGACTTTAAAGGCCTCATTCTAATCATGTTTAGTCTGAAAAATAATCTTCATTTTACTGTTGTGTCTTTAAAGTATACATTTCAAAGCAGATTATTCCATCAGTTTTTGCAAAAGTTAGATACAGATTTCTGGTTTTCCAGTTTTATAATTTTTAAATATCCAATTTAGGATTTTCCAGTTCTAGAACACACAAGCTGATGATTAGCTTAATAGAAAAAGTAAATATAAATTAAGTGCAACACGTTTTTGTCATGTATATCGATCTTGTTTTCACATTTAGCATTGCATTTCACAAACGCATTGAAATTTCTATTGTTGCCGACCATTCTATAACGTCACTGAATGTCACATCTTTAAGTTGACGCCCGCCTTAAATAAGTCAGCATTTTTAATGTAGTAAATGAAAACTAATAATGAATTTTTTTTAATTACAATATTTTGAAATTTTTAAAAATTTTACCTCAATCGGAGTGTAAAAATAATTTCTAGCTCACATATACCTCTTTAATGTGGTTTATGGATTCAGAAAATTATAAACTGAAATCCTTGACCTATTCGTATTTTTACATTTCAAGTACTGCAATAATTTTAATAGTATGCTTCTCTTTTTTCTTCAAATTCAGACAGATTTCTATTCTCTTTACATATAATACACTATTCATGACCATATAAAGATATGATCATGAAAAGGGAATTACATGTAAAGAATGCATGAATCCATATTTTCCCCTCGAAACTATCAAGTATTGAAGAAAAAAATGTTAATTTAGATTTTAAATTCATGAAAAAAAAAATTAACCAGATGTCCTTGATTTTATATGTTTCCTCAAGGTGAAATCATTAAGTAAGATAATGGCAAAGAATTTTAAAAAAGTTCAACCAAATTAAACGAAGTGATACATGTTTTGGATCTTTATACGCCATCACATGATTTTCTGACTCTACCAGAAATAAAAAAAAATTGGATTTGCTATTATACTTTGTTCATCAAAGAACTGATAGTAATTGGTGCTATTCTCATGTCGTTGATTTATCTTTAGTGAAAATATCAAGAAAAAATATCATATCGTATTATCGTATAAGCGTTTGACTTTAGTAAAATTATTTCAGCTATAAAGCTAATTTGTAGCATTAATTTTTCTGATATTTAAAAGACTACAGAATAGAAGCGATTCTACATAATTATTTAACTTATTTTACTGAAATTAAAAATTTCTATTAAATGTGGAAAGATGCCACGAGTTTTCCATACTTCGAAGATTCGTCATCGTTGTACGAAGAGTTTCGTAATATCTTCTTCAACGACTTAAAATTGGTAAAATATTTCCAGACATCTAATACTAGTGGCGTGAGGATTAGAAAGAAAGTATATCGTTGCTCTGAGCGCCAATCTTATTCATTTATCTACACTTCCTAAGACCTACGGCATTTAAAGCTGGAGGAATATTATAATATATATACACACAGGTACATTGGAAATAACCAAGAAGTGGCAAGGATTGAAAGCCGAAATTTACTACACATAATGAAACAGATGAGAAATCTTAAATTTGATCCCAAAATCATGACACCAAAACAAATACAGTGTGTGCAATGAAATACAGTGCAACTTTAATAGCAATGTCGAACCACCTCCTTCTACAATACATGCCGCAAAAAAAACGGTCCGGCATTGTGTTGATTAGACGTCTGATATTGTCCTCAGGCAGATGAACTAACAAATCTTGAACAGCTACCTCCAAATCATGTTACAGAGAGTAACACATGGCATCTCTCGCTTCAGCTGGTCCCACACATGCTGTATAGGACAAGTCCGGGGAGAGGGCCGGCCATGGAAGTCTGAACATGACGTAGGAAGTCTGAGTTAACCTCGAACTGTGTGACGAGCACATTCTTCTGGAAAATTCTGCCCCTGGTTGACCACTTTAGGAAAGCAACTGGCCATGGGTCGAATATCATCAAATATGCTGAATTGAAGATTCACTTCCGCAAGTAGCGTCTGGAAATGGTTTATGGAACAATCCATAGCATCCCTACATCTTGATTGTATCGTGAGCGAGTCACCGTGGGACTAATGAGCTCTTCTGCACGATTTTCTGATCCCTCTAGTCTCTCGCTGTCTTCCTGGTTGCCCAGACCCGGTACATAAAGCACGGGTACACCCGCGTCCACTGCTCCCAACACTTGACTGTACACCTGAATGGATCGGATGACCAACCTGGTGGACCAACACGGCGTCGACCAGCTTCCACGGTTTTCATGCCAATGATGAAGCTCCTCTCAAACTCGTTGTGACAAATGTCTTCTCACAATGTCTAATTGCATTCTTTCGTTTACTAAAGTCCTCCCTCGAGTCGGAATGTGATCGTCATTGCTTATGAATCTTCCAATATGTGATTTGGTTTATATAGGGCCCACTTCCCACTCCCCAGCGCCACTGCTGGGTGTGGTCATGCGCATTGGCACCAAACTTGGATCATTTAGGCATCGGATCTCACTGTACGTATTTGAAGTTTTACGATTGCGCCTTTCTTCCTTCTTTATGCGCTATTTTCAATGTACCTTGTGTGTGTATATATATATTCCAGGACATTATAATTGTTGGATTTCCATCTTGGATTATTCTTTTTCATCCCTTTATGTTCATTTTAATTTTAAGTGCAATATTTTAGAATCAGATGATATGCCCTAAGTGTTGTTCGGGATTGTAATACTTTTTTTATGTCAAATATTTCTTTAATGAAAAATATTTTGTATACAAAAAATAATAATAAAACCTTTATTTGTCTGAAACTTCTTTTACTTCAAATTTCTGTTCATAAATAGAGAAGTATAAGAAGATTTTGACGAATGTTTTAATACTAATTAATTAATACTAAATTTTGTCATTAAAAAAGCTTCAACAAACCAGGATCAATAGTTGTTCCTGATATAAATTAAGTGAATCACCTGCTTTAAACTCTTTTCTTTTAGTTTTCTTTCTTCAGAATTTTGTTTATATATTCCAACAACAGTTCTTCATATATATATATATATATTATAAAAAAGTTAAATTTAATTTTTAGTAACATTATAGTCGTTTTGTTATAGTATTAAGCCTAATTTAGAATTAATATTTTACTTTAAATGCGGTAACTGTCTTTAGGATAATGCTCAAGTCACTAACAATAATTATAGCTATTGATAAGGTATGTTATAAATTATATACTTTCTCGCTTCTAATCTTGAAAGATTTGGGGGGATTTATTCCCATATTTTGGTTTTCCAACAATTGACTTTCGCAGAGGGTTGCGCCACAAAAATCTTAGATTTACTGCATATACTCAGTCCAAGGCTGTATAGGCATTTGATTGTTGGAATTCCAATTCTAGGTTGTCTGTTTTTTTCAAGTGTAATAGTTTTTAATCCAAACATCTTTGTATCTCATTTGTATGATTATTAATAAGTATATTGATTTCAATTTTAATTTTTAGATTATATATTTGATATATATTGATAATATATTAATAATATATATATATATATATATATATATATATATATATAATTATATAAGATATATTAAAAGTAAAATAAGGGTAAATGTCAAACGAAGAAAACGCAATTAAGGCATATATAACATTTTTGAGGAGATTGACAGTTATTAATTGCTAAAATATAAATAGTTGATATTTTCTTATCAGTAACAAATCTAATCAGACAAACAAATGAAAACCAGGAAAAATGTTCAAAAAGATGCCTTTCAAGATAAAATATCAGACCTTTATCGACTTGTAGAATAGCTCTTAACATTAATAAAATTTCCTCCTCTTTAACGAAACTCTGATTAATGCTATTTTACTGATTTTTCACCTATTTCTCTACGCTTTCTATCGTTACTGCTTTTCTATTTAACTCTTCATTGCTCCCAATATACTATACTTTCCTATAATGCAAAGTTAAGCCTGAAACGTAACTGTGAATACTCTATAACGCCCCTTCAACACCGGCTGCAGTTCACCCTTCACGTCAACATCCCTCGACCTTCTGGTCGTAAAATTTATTCTTACTTGCTCTAATGTTACATCACATCGTACTATCTTGTAAGATTATCAAAACCACTCTCCTATTTTGCAAGTTTGACATTAGATTGAGATCAGTTAATCGTTACCTTATGGCAAGCTGGATTGAAGAAAATGTCAAACTTTTTTATATTTTTAGCAATTCCAATAACTTCATCCCCTGGAAGAAACGTTATTGTGCTTTAATTAGGTCTTCATTTTCCACAGGTTCGTACCCTATCTACCACAGGCTTTTGAAATTCAGGCTTTAACGCATTCATTGCGTATGTGATATATTTTTTTTTTCCATCTGTTAATATTTCTGTCATTTTTATCTCTTAATGTCGGATATTTCTCAATCTCGTTTTCGTATCTTGTAAATTTGATATAAAATTGTTATTTTATATTTAATGATTTTCTATTATGTGCCTTATTATATATATATATATATATTATATATATATTATATATATATATATATATACTGCTTGTGTATGTGTGTGTGATGTGATGTGTGCATGTGTGTGTGTGTCGTGTGCGTGTGTCGTGGTGTAGTGATATGAACTCATTCAAAAAACAATGTCATATCTTTATATTCAAAACAAACATATCTATAATGCAATGCAAAAACCAATTTTTAATTAAACAGAATAAAATATAATCTAATAATAGAATATAAATATATACTAACATATGAAAGTTTACATGTCTATGAACTTTTATGCAATCAATAACAATTTAAAAGGCAATACAAAAATTTTCGAGTTTTCATCAATTAAAATGTACTTGGTTTTAGATTAGCCGGTTAACTATTTTGTTGTTAAATCATCCCTGTTACCAATTGTTAAGAAAAAACAGAAAGGTAATTCAACCCTAAAGAAAAGAGTTAGAAGAAAATATCATATTTAATCCCTAAAATATTCATCAATCTATAGGAAAGGAATCTAGCATGTATCTAAATATAACATACAAGTATATTGCACCTATTTAAATATTGCAAATAAAATAATAATTTACTTTCAATACAAAATTCTCAACTGTTTTTAGTGAATTAAAATCAATGTGTTATACTTAGCATTTACCAGTATTCAAAATCAGCTACGCAGGTTATCTAACAGGTATATGCCACGCTATAATGCATTAATCAGCAAATTTTAAAATTCAAAAAATTAGAATCTAACATAGATAAAAATCTCAAATATAAGTTAAAATTCGTCAAATAATTAAAATTCTAAAATTTTAGAAAAAACAATTGGAATATTTAAATATTATACTGTTTAAGAATTATTTAAAAGAGTGCGCTATTTATAGTAGTTAGTAAGATTTAATAGACAATTTGAAAAGAAGTTCATTAAATTCAGATTACAAATAAAATTAATAACATATTTTGCATTAAGAAGGCGGCAGCCAAATCTAATGAAATACAAAAAAACAAATAAAAGAAATTTAAATTAAAAGAAACAAATTAAAAGAAAACAATGATAAATGAAAATAATGAAAATAATAGATCGTTTTATGTGCAAATCTAGCAGCATTTTATGTAGTAATATTGTAAAACTGAAATACACAATTGAAAGAAGGTACATTCACATAAGCAGATATAACAAATAAAATATACAAAAAAGATTAGACAGGAAATATAAATATTATTATTTAAATATCGTGAAAATGATATAAAATACTAAAATAAATGTTTTATTCTAAGTAGCGCATGCGGTTTTATCAACAGGCAGTTTACTTTTAGGAAAGTTCAATAAAAGTGCACTCATCAAAAAATTTATGTCTAATTCATTATCAGTAACGGAAACAGAATTGTTATTTGAACCTGAAAGTGTGAAATTTTTTCATTTTAAAATCTGAATTTTCCCATTTTAGTTGAAAAAACAATTTAGTAGGTCCATTTTTTAGGCTTGGCTAAATAATGACTACATTAGCTTAATATAAGTATATTGAAAAAATAAAAATTTTGAAACTTCTAGAGTATTTTACAAATCATTTAACTGTTCGAGTCAGAAATGTGCTAGTTCGAGATAAAGGCTCTTATCTTAGAGGAAGCATGAAAATACGGTTCATTGCGTAAGATGAATGGAAGTTAAAAAGCTAAATATTTATAGATATTTTAGAAATTAAAAATAATGGTAAGGTTTTGTTGGATCTTAAAAATAAGTTATGATAAATCTTTTTAAAGAAATGATATTTTTTAGGATGCAACTGCGTAGGATAATGTACTAACATCAAGAAAAATGTCTTAATGAAACTCAAGAAACGCATGTGGCTAATCTGTATTTATAATTTCATAATCTACATAGAATTGTTTCCAAATGCTTATTTCATCTTCTCTGATTTTAATAATATTCCATTATGAATTATTCCACATACTTTAATATTGATTTTTACCATGCCACGTCATTATCCGCTTATATTCTTAGTATCAAATACCATTAACTTTCTAAATGAGTTACATGTTGCCATTGTAATAGCTATCTGCTTTTTTCGATCAGTGATTTTTTTTCGTTAGTACTTGTCATGACCTTTGAGTTGGCTGCATCCATTCAAAGAAATTTATCGGCCGCCATGGAGTCAGTTCACGATAAATATAACTGCACATGCGTACTCCCACATATCAATTACATCGCAACACCTGTCTGTGAATCCAAGTGTCTTTTTTTCATCTTGCAGATATTCAGGGTTCGATTCTAAAATTAAGTAATGTGACCATCTCAGTGTATCACATAAACATGAAATAACCTATATGATCTCCTCAGATTGCCTTCTCTTTCTTTCAATACAAGTTTGCAACATAGAATAAATCACAGCCGGTTTAAATATTTAAATATACAAGTTGATATAAGGTAAAACCTGCCCACGTGGAAACGATATTGTAAAACTGACCCTACTTACATTTCCACCCTGTTAGATCGACATCAAAATTAGAAAACTTCTTACTACACATGGATTTTAAGCTAATATACTATTTATGCAAAAAAGTATAATGTGAAAGAGTTCTTTTAGGATTGCTCAAAAATGAGACAAATAGAAAAAAATCTATAGGATGATCACAACAAGAACATAGCTGTAATTTTAAAATAATAGAAACCACCAATAGATGTTTGTAAGGGGTGACCCTCAGACCTTTTTGTGTTTCTTTTTTTGATAATAACTATTGCTATATGGATTTTACTGAGTTTCATTTTTCGAATCTCTCAAACTTTATCCATAAAAGAGTTTTGATAAGGTGTAAAATCTTCATAATGATAACTAAATAATATTCTAAGAGAATAAACCATTGAAATAACATTTGTGAAAAAAATATACATCAATATTTTCCAAGCAAAAGTCTCATAAAATTGGGCCGTTCTCCAACACTATTTTCATAATTTAAACTTTTCATTCAAAGAAATAAAGAATTTTACTTGTTGGCCAAATGAATGATAAAATCAACTAATTGAAAAACAGATAAAAACAAAATTTATATGATAATACCAGATCATTGATAATATTTCAGTTGTAGAATGTTCTCGAAGTGAAATATTAAGATGAAACAAATACAATATAGAAAGAATTAAAAATTCATTTAGGCCTGTTCCCACGGAAATTCAGTGTTTTATTTTAGCAGTGCATCTAGTGTTTTATTTTAACATTTTTTTTCGGTTTCCAAACCACATTAATGTATTTGGCACTTGTTTAGTTACATAGGTGAATGAACTGATTTAGACCTTTCAGAACTTTACGCTAGGAAAATTGGGTCACGGCAGATTTGACATGAAACAGCCTCTTATACATGTGCGAGCAATCAAATTCACTATCCTGGCCAAAGCAAGAACCTGTTGAAAGTGGAATGCAACACCATACGGCAGTTACAATTTCTATAGAGGAGATTTAGAAATAAAATTCGTGAGTAATTTTTACACCACAAGTTAAAACGAAAGGAAAAATTGTGATTAATTTTCACTTTCCTCGAACATGAAAATAATATGCAATTGCATTAAAATACTTTCGTGCTTAAAAAAAGCTAGCTGTTTTCATTGAATAAATTCCTAGATGAATACTTGATACTCTATGATTTTCAAGGAGACCGTCATCATCTGATATATGTGAAAAATATTCAGAGATAGGGATATGAGTTACTGTGAAATTCAACACTTCATTTCACGAATCTGCCCATTTAATCATAAAGATATCTGAATTTCTACGAGAAAAGAACGGACATAATCACTATGCCAGATCTGTTGAAAGGATATACATGACACAATCGGGCAAAAAATGTTCACGAGAATCAGCGGGCTTAGATAAGAAACATTCAAAATTTCCAGCACGCGCGGCGATATAGCTACTTCTTCACGTTGGTATACTGTCACAATCTAAAATTAAGAGTCTCAGCAGGTTCTGATCTTGATTATTTTACGCTTTCTAATGTGAAATGTTGCCAAGCATTCTTACTGTGTTCTTGGGATATGTAATTAGTCTTCCCTGCTGAGCTGTGTAACCATCGCATTATACTCTTTTTAATCTACATACTTTTCACGTTTTTCTCTGAAAGGTATTTCAGTATCTAGTGGCTTCATCTATTCGAGTCATAAAACTTTTTATTTCCCATTGTGTGCTAAAGAGTAAGCTTTTATAAATGCGTGGATTTCGAGGACAACTCGAAAACTATTGGTGGTTCATGATTATGATGCCGACTTCAGTTTTTATCGCGTAGTTACTATTAAAAACTTTCTACTTTTTATTAATTAATTTACTACTTGCTATTTCTTCTTGGTGCCATTTATTTTCAACCAGAGGTTTTGCATGTTATTTACTGAACCAGAAATGTTTTGAAGATTGTTAATGAATTAATAGCTTTTTAATTTCTATGGAAAAATTTCTGTATGCAAAGCGCAGGAACTGTTAAAAAAAATCCACGTCGGCAAGCCGGAAGGCAAAGCTAGATTCCTTTAGTCCGGAGATATAAGGAAAAGAACTTTTCGCCCTTTATTTTCATAAGGATTATAGCTGCAAGAATGAAAGCGGGTGGAAGAGACTGCAAATGACGAGGCTTTCCAACAAGGGAAAACATGCATAGGTTGAAAGATACTTTAGGTTGGTGGGAGAGGAGGGGAAGAGGGAAAATCGCTTTTCAGCTCATAACTTCTAAGCAATTGCAGCTATCGAAAAAATTTAAGCGCAAAACTTATTTGTTATCATAAGGCGACAATTCGCCTAATTCAAATTTTCTTTCTATTTTCAATTGTAAAGGATTTATGCGAAAATTAAAATTTCCACCCCTTACCATTTCCACCCCCTTTGAGCAGGATAGTTCATCTACGAACTCGAACGAGATTTTCACTATCCTTACAACATATCCCACGATGGTTAAAATTAAATAAAAATTACTTCAGTTATCGCGTTCACAAGATAACATGGGAAAAAGCGTTATATAAACTTTTGAACGAAAGGTGGTTTTGGGTTTCAGGGGTCATGAACGGTGAAGATCTGCAGAAATTTTCCGGAAGTCGTGTTATGAGAACCATTGCAATAGGTAGACTTCCTATAAGGAATCTACCTAAAATTAGGATATCACAGTAAAAGTATTCGATAAATGAGTCCACTGAAATATTACAATTTGACCCTTAGTAAAATAAAAATAAAAACAAATAATCTAAAATAATGTGGTGCAATGATAGCATATAAACCCATAATTTTCAATGGCAATAAAAACTTAAACTCAGATACGCAGACGATTATTTACAGATTCTTCTGATCATTTTGTATTTGCTGCACACTGGGTTTATTTTCGTATTCCATTAGTACATTATTAACAAAATGTTTTAGTATAAAAAATTATTATTTGAACCTTTAGGATTTTGAATATTTATTACATCCACCTTTTTCACAGTGACGTATGAACAGGATATGAACATTAAAATTCTCATTACCTTTATTGTTTCATGTAAGCAAACTATTTGTATGGTGTAGCAGTTTCGGTGCCTGATTCAAATCGGCAAGTGCGCGGTCTCGGGTTCTAGTTGGAGTGTGTGACTCCTTTCGTTGCCAAAAATTACCCTCACTCATGCCTAATATAAGTGTGAGGGCTCGGTTTCTAGTTGAAGTGTGTGAATTCTTCGATGACAAAAATTACCCGCACCCATGCCTAAGATATAATTAGTGCAGTCAACGAAGGAAAAATAGAAAAAGAAAATGGTGAAGTTTTGAAATTTGGCACAGTGGTTGCGAGTATTGTCCTAAACGACACACTAAAACTCCCCGCCGGCAGGGGGTTTAAAGGGGGGGAGTTTTCAGTTTTTCTTAAATATCTCGAAACTAGCGAAAAACACTCAGTTATAAAATTAAACTACATAAATGTCCGAAAAAAAAGTCCTACATTTTTTTGTGATATCAATAATTTAGAAGATACAGCGGATTCAAAAGTGAATATTTCTAAAATTCCTTATTGTAATGATAGAATCAATTAAAAGTTCTGAATCTATAACCCCAGGAAAACCTCATGCCCATATAATAATTATACAAGGGTAGTATTGAATGTGTAGGAGCGGGGGCTGACAAACCGATTTGATGAACAGTCGTGTTCCTTTCCTCCCCTCACATCCGTTCCCCTTCGCAAGTCTCCTACTCGTAGTCCAGTCAAAGAATTGTAAGTTTTAAAAAAGGTGTAGTTTTGAAATTTGGCACAGTTGTTGGGAAGACTGCCCCAAACGATATAACAAAAGTCCCCGCCGGTGGGAGGGGGGAGGCGGAGGGTTCAAAGGGAGATTTCTCAGTTTTCTTAAATTTCTCGAAAATTATGGGTTTTAGCGAAAAGCGCTTAATTACAAAATTAAGTTACATTAAATTTCCTACAAAAATAGACATAAAACCACCCATGCCTAGGATAATAGTTAGATTCCTCCCTGGTTACTTATTTGGATTTCTCGGCACGTTCTGCAAAATCAAATCCGTTATGCAGCTGCACTAGTAGTCAGTATGTCAAGCTTAAAATCATAGTACCATTAGGACTGCCAATTAATGAACGGGCATTGTGCTTCCCGGTAGTGCTACGATTTGTAAATGCCTTAATATCATAAATCAATCAAAAAGTTTTGATTTAAGTAAAAAGCTTCAATTATGATAAGTAATTTATTACAGCATGATGGCTACAGAGAGAATTTTCCTATATGTTCAACAAGAATGCAGACAATTTTCCTTGGAAAAATCTTCCAGGGAAATTTTAAACCCACTGCTATGTTTTAAAAGTAGACTATCTCTTGTTAGGTCGTTCTGTTACAAGTGATAGCATGCATTTTCTCCTTACTTTGCTATGCCGAAAGGTTAAAAAAGGTGTGTGTGTGAGAGAGAGAGAGAGAGACCAGTCAATTGAAAGGTACAGCAGAATGTTAATTCATAGTTTATTTATACATTGTTTTGTAATTCCTTCTGTCGTATTTAATAATCAGAGGGAATTGTTGATAGAATTGTTCCTTTTTTGCAGTGCAATTATCAACTGTGCATCTCATAATATGTGTATTCACGATGCTGAAAAATTAGCAAATTCTTCATCTAGAAATGTAAATTTAATATACTTTGGTAGGCTCATTAATTGATAAGTTAATTTAGCCTCAACAGGCTACAAACAGATGTATTTCAATTTCAATTATGCACATGGATGATTATATTAGAGAAATCGTAATGTGATTCTCAAGCATAAGCAGATTTGATAAAAATAAATGATACTGGTTTATCATAATAGTTGATTAATAATCTGAAAAATATTTTAGTTTCGCTATCTTTCATTTAAATATGTATATCTAATATTGTAAAAATGATAAATTTTATATATATATATATATATATATGATATTTAAGATTATTATTATGCAACATAAGAGTTTCTTTTTTCTTCCCGAGAAAGAACACTTTTTCTCGGGAAGAAAAAAGTTAAAAAAAGTTTTTAATCCTACTTTTCACATACATATAAAGTGGTCGCGGTGGCCTAGTATTAAGGTTTGAGATTCGAAACCCCATTCCATCGGAAAACGTATTGAAAGAGCCGTGTTAATCCGTCGGGGGTAAAAAGTCTTCTCCCTGGTGTGGCGCCGGAAACTATGATAGGGGGCACCAGCTCAGGTGTAGCCCTCGTTATCTGACCGCTGCTCAAAGTTACGATGTCTGTCCCAAAATAACCCCCGTGTGCTTCAAAATGGAACGAATGAATAACTAAAATATACATACATATGAAGACGCAATTTTGAAAACTTGAATGACAAAAGAAAACAACCCTTCTCCACATTTCCAATTCAGGAAATAAGAAAGAATTTCCAGCTAAATTATTTTTCTGTAAAAAATAATTTACGCATGTGTATTTTTTGTCTGTGGTTTATTGAATGTTCTGAAGTCTGAACTATGTAGAAACATTTCCCTTTTTCCTTATGTGTTTTTGTGGTCAGTTGGTGAGGCGGTTTTTTCTCTCTTAAAACAGTAAAGTTCTACTACATTCCAACATTTGTAATTTTCTGAAATTAACCCACCATGTAACATGAGGTCATCACTAAGGTAAAGATTATTTTGGGTGGTCCTTTCTTTGATTTTGACAACTGTTTCTTCGTCACAGCTTGTATTGCTTCATGAAATACAGGATGATTCAGATAGGGTAGGATGAACTTTATTTTGTGATAGTGTGCATCAAAACAAATACTTTCGTTATAGCTTGGCGGATGGAATAGAAATCGTCAAAACATTACGAGTCCCTTGCAATGGAATCGGTTAGGTTCGACGATTAGATAAGAATTAAGTTAAAAATGAAATTGAAGTAAAAATTGATAAAATAATTTCTGAAAACCCCTAAGCACATCTCAAACCGACGGCAGGGAGATTAGAGGATATTTTCGAGCATACCAGTTATATCACGTAACTCTGCTGTATAGACCTAAATTGTGAGAGATAAAAGGTTTTTCTTCAGCTTCAAGTCAAGTTTTACAAACGAGATCCAGATACGTTCATAGAGAAGAAGTAAAGACATTACAACTTGAGAGATCGTGATGGACAAGAGGTGAAACTACAGTGTCTAATAGGAAGGATTAAAAAAAATCTTCACAAGTCTCCATACTGCTTTAAAAGTTACTAATCGGTGAAAAATAAATATAGGAACAAGAGAATAAAATTTATTTATATCCTCTGTGCTTCCCGCACAGACTTTAAATATCGTTAAAAGTGGGAAAACCGACTGTTTTTCATGGGTATTTTTAATTTTAACATTTCTTTTCTATTTGTTAACAATAGTTTTAGCTGTTAAGCAATTTTTTTTTGTCAAAATTGGTCTATAACTTCAGCTCTAGAAAACAAATATAATCCAAAAACTATCCAAATATTAACAGACAATCGTGGCTGATGCACCACGATTGTCAATTAATATTCACTTTATACGTTAATGCCATTCGTTCACGCGTGTCCATGGTAGTTGTTAATTTTATAAACCGCAATAACTAAAATGGGACACCCTTTATAAGTAGAATATTTATTTTACTATCTTTCCAAAACCAACATCAATAAAATGACTCGAAAACTAAACTAAAAATGACTCGAAAGGAAAAGTTACCAGAATTCGAGAATTTGCTTAATCGAATCAATTAACACAAATAACTGCCTAAGAATTTTTTCTCCACGACGGCTATCAATTTTTTTCATTGATTCGTTTCTTCGTCATGAAATTATCCCAAAATAAATTTTGTGGCGGTCTGATAAAAATTTCGCGAGTAATGGGGATTTGAAAAATGTCACTTCCAATGTTAAATGAATCGTACACAATTTTAATGAATTCTCGGTAGATATTTTTTTGGTAAAAATCTTTTTGACTAACTAATATTTTTGGCCTCTATCACAAAAATCGATAAACTAGAACAAATATTTGCGATTTTGTTCGCTAGTATAAAAGGAGGCATTGACACTGCCCTATTTACAACAGTGGAATAGATGATATTTTATAAATTTTTGTTCTGTATTTTGTATGGTAATTTTTAAAATCTGCAGTTAAAACAAATGCTAATTTGAATACATTTAAAAGTACTCAAACCGTTTGGAATTATCTTATCTCTTCGATAAATATGACTGAACTTATTCCAAAAGATATCTTTTAAGATAATATTATTCCCCCAGAACTCTTTAATTAGCTAAACAAAATTGCTTAGTTTTTTCTGTAAATGACTTCGTAAGCTGAAGAAATAGATTAAGTAGCAGAAAAAAATGTCACCGTGTATATATTGGGTTACATTCATAGGTAGCATCACTTAGAAAATTGGTTGTCGAATACGAAATGTGGTCTTCTGGAGAGCTGCTACAGAGCAACCATTTGTGCGGTGATTTATTTTTCTTGTTTTCCTTTCATGAAGGAAACTGCGGACGCTTTTTATAAGATATTAGTCTCCTGGTATTGTATTTCACTTTACGTACGTTTAAAGTAAACCCAACTTTTTAAAATTCTTTTTACCGTGAATATTTTGCTTTAGCCCTATTGTGTGTGAGTTGGCTAAGTGTGATGAACAATAATAACAAGAACTGTAGTTGTTTATTGAAAACTTAGATTTAGAAACTTGAACGTGGGACACAATTTTATTATAGGCAAGTGCTGCATGAATAAATCATAGGGTTTAAACACAATGGCCACTAGTCATGGAGCTGCTGCATTCGAAATACAGGGTGTTAGTAAATTATTGTCGGGATTACCTTACCTCATATCTTTTGATTTAAAAGCATGACGAAAAATATTATTTCATATTCACAAATTGCACTCAAGCATATTTTTAATAACTCAAACAAAGTTAAGTAACTTCCACATGGCAGCCTTTCGTGGCACATAACAGATCGACATTTGGCGGGAAATTGAGTTCAGTCTCGATGTGTTACATGCCACGAAAGGCTGCCATGTGGAAGTTATTTAATTTTGTTCGAGTTATTAAAAAAATTGTACTTTATGAATATGTAATATAATATTTATCGTCATATTCTTTAATGAAAAGTTATGAGGTAAGAAATAATATATGGACACCCTGTAGAATTGCTTCGGAAGGAGATCATCCATTTTTTAAAATTGTTTGGAGTTTTTCAAACATATAAACAATACATTTTTATAGATTTAATTAGTTATTTCTCTATTTATTTAGTATAAAAGCATTCTCCATTTACCTCGATTATTTTCTAAAAAAAATAATTTTTAAATAAAATATTTACATAAAAATAGATGTTACCACAATTTTGAAACCTGTAGTTTTAATATTCTATTTATGACTCAATTCTAAACCTACACTGACATCTTATTTCAAAAATTTGGCGACTTAATTTACAACTGTTGTTTTTTTGTAATATTAGTGGTTTTCTGCCTAATTTCCCAGGAATTGTTGGACCTTGTGGTTTTTTTCAACCCATTAGTTTATAATTTGAAAACATATTAAAATTATTAAAATTCCAAGTTTTACCTAAAAGTCTGGCAAATTCGCGAAAGAATTACACCAAACAACATGTGTAATATTCCTTTTTATCTGCGACTTTCAGATTGTAATTCCTAAAACTTTCATTTTCTCAGCCTGGTCGCGGTTCTCGATGAGCTTCGCGAACGTCTCAAAAAATACCGAATCAGCAATCTCTTATCAGTGCATTACAAATTACGGGTTTTCAAAGTTTATAAATTATTCAAAAGATGTCCAACTACGAATTTTGATTAACTGACTTTCGCTAGTGTCCCGCACCTTTTCGCGCGCAACATTCTCAAAGATAGGAACCATCTAAAATATATTTTAAAAATATTAAAATAATTTTTCGTCGATTTTAAAAATTATTTCAGGACTACAATAAAAAGCTTTTCTGATGTTTTCTGAACGATTATAATCTTCAAGAAACTGCATTTAAAGAATATTCTTAAATCAATATATTATTTTTTATTTAACAGTTTCATCAGAGACTTCTTGGAATTACCTCCTTAATCCCTAAATGGATTAAAAATGTAGAGTGAAGTAGAACATAAATACTTATTTAGTTTTATGCACTAATAAATAAATTAAATTTTTATGTAGTTCGACAATAGGCTTGCTTTTGATGGCGTTGCTTTTAAACAAAAAAATAACTATTATATTCATCAAAACATATGCTAGCCAAAACTTAATAATAAAACTTGAAATTAAATTAAAGCAAAGAAGAAATACAAAAATAAGCCTGATGCCTATTTCATCGAGGCTTTCATTTTAATGAAACATATTAAATTATTAAGAGCAGAAACGCTGTGCCAGCAAAACATTCGTCATAAGCCAAAGATTTCACCGGTTGCTGAGAAGGCATTATCATTTATTTTTTAAGATACAGTTAATCAACAGCTGGGTGGTAGATTGCGACAGAAATCTTTGCAGTTTGTTCAGCTAAATTATACATTCGAATCATTGTACTCTGCGTGCAATAACGAAAATTATTGTTTTGGTATAGACACTGATACATATTTAGGTTTGACACATCTTTTTTTTCATCCTAATGTGTTGACGAACATGTAGAATCATTCCACGTTCTTCAATTTTTTTTTTTCGTTTCAACGGTATTTAAAAAAATTCTAACAGAAATCTATAATTTTCAGTTTAAGATTAAATTATCTGTTAAATTCCTTGTAATATTTCGAGATGCTATAAATTAGAACCCAAACAAGGGTTTCCCGCCATTGGAGGTCCCTTATTAAAATTCAAAAATAGAACAAGATGCAACTTAAATATGAAAATTATTCTAATACTTCAGATGCTTTCATTGTCTGGGCGTAATAAAAAAAGGAGAACTTCTGAATATGTATAATTAGTATTCACGTACAGACGCAGTCACAAATTTTACTTTAATTCGAAATAGTAATGCTAAAAATAAAATGAAGTTTCATTTTAACTTGACCGAGAGAAGCTCAATGCGCTTCAACTAAAGCTACATGATTCCAGACTTTTATTTTTTTTACTGTTGAAATAGACACGAATTGCGAGTCTTATCGTCCAATTGCAGATAATGTTACCTGAAACAAAATTCGAAAGGCATATAGTCCTTATTTCATTTCATAAGCAGGTATCACAAGCCTAAACTCATTTATACTAGAATAATCTTAAACTCGCAAATATCGTATAATTTTTGGGGTTTAAAATTCTGGCACGTTTTATCGAATCGTATGATCGAAAGCATATATAAATCAAACCGTTGTTTGTTATCTTTACAAGGTCAGTTTTTTCAGTTATGAGGCGAAGTGTAATTTAACTTTGCTTGACAATGTTTGCGAATGAATAGTTTTTTTGTATAGCCTCTACATAAAGATACGCTTATCGCATTTTCATCTGAGCATATCTATATGCATAATTAAAAATAATACCTTCTTACCCCGTTTCTAAATTGTACAATACTTTTATTACAGCTTGTTGATACGGTATACAATAGTGATTTTAGGAAATACTTTATAGAAATATTTTTTAATACGTAAGATATTTGCTTTTAAACTTATTTGGGAAAGAAAATTATTTTCTGTTGTTGTTTCTATAAATCAAATTATTTTTAGTTTAGGCTTTTGAAAATATCATTTTATTTAAACACTGAAATTTCAGTTAAGTACTAATTTGCATACATAATAAAGATTGTACATCCAGTGGATTTTTGAATCGGTTATTATTAATAATGACCGGTTACTCGCATTGACCGTAACATAATATATTAGTAGAAATAGAAAACTAAACAGGAATGAAGTTCTGTATTGTAAATAAAATAAATCGAAATTTATTTATTATTTTCATATGCATTTATAAATCATAAAAAAGAATGATGAACTACATTCCGAAATTTAAAATCAAATTTAAAAGTTTTTTGCTTTTTAATCGGTAACTTCACTCTATGGAATATTTTTCATGATTTCAGTGAAATATTGATGCCAAAAATAGAATTTATGTAATAATTGCAAGAAGCCATAATGAGTATAGTCTGTTGCTACTACTCGAATGAATAATCATAATCTTCTTTACACCGCCTTTAAATACTTCTAGGAATAAGTTTTTATTCGAACGTTATTTCAAAAGAGTAGATATTCTTATTTACATTGTTTACAATTTATTTGCTGTTTCTATAATACGTAATACTCTAGGATATTGGTTCTAACCACGAAACCCTGTATAAGTTTTTTATACAAGAGTTTATACAATAATATTTGTCTTCGACAATAGCTTAAATATTATGGTTGAAAGTTACTAAGAAAAATTGACAAGAAAGCCCAGACAATCTCGCCAGATTGGTAACGTGTATGAAAGTTGTTAATAGAGGTGTCCTCCCTCTTTTTTTTAAATCATTTTTTTACTAAATGTTTTGGTTGAGTCAATAGCTTGTTTAATTGAGGCATATATGAACCCATCAAATGACTTTTTAGTAAAATATTTATAGCAGAAGTGATAAGCCGGTCGCAATAAAAGCTGATTTTGTCTACGAGTGAAACTTGTCAAAAATAATATATATATATATATTATTTATATTTTATATTTTTTATATATATATATTTTATGAAGACTGGTTCTTTTAAGGGATGCAAATACTGTTTCAAACTTTCAAAAAAAATTTTTTAACAGTATTTCAATTTGAATATTGGTGTTTTTTGTAGCTTGTCTATATACTCGAATATTGATCTTCAATCAGTCACTTAGAGAAAATTGGTCGGAAAAGAAAATTATTAAAGGGGATAGCACACTACGTATTTCGTCGACCTTTTTCCTCGGACGATCAGAAACGATTTCGTCTTTCGGTCGATGGAAACGGTTTTATCACCGCGGAAAGTGATGTCGAGTTTTTACCCTTGTGTTGAAAAGCACTCGCTACAGGCCGATATCCTGAAAAACATCACTTTCCGCGGTGAAAAAACCGGTTCCATCGACCGAAAGACGAAATCGTTTTTGATCGTCCGAGGAAAAAGTTCGACGAAATACATAGTGTGCTATCCCCTTTAGAAAGCACCAGTCTTAGTGTACTCCCCTAGACCTTCTCTCATACTCCACAGCATAGCGCGTTTTGCGTTTAGCTCTGAGAGTTAAAGAAGCTAGTGAAGAGAATAGAGTATACGTGTTGGCTCAATGGATTCACAACTTGATACAGATATACTATCTTTGTGCTAGAACCTCATACAAAAGTCAATTTACGTAACTTGTTGCATTTTTGAGTTATCGTATTCACATACATACGGATAGACAGATCGACAATCAACTAACTAATTGATGAATTTGGTCCAAAATTTGTTACAGACCTACTATTCTTATGATAAAACAACATGTTAGATTTCATGTATCTAGTTCTGTGGATTTTGAGTTATCTTTCGATAACTTAAATATGCATTGAATAAGTTCGATATCTGTCTATACGTCGCCAGTGTTCAGATGTATGTACATAGACCGACGGATTTCCATTCGACAGATTTTTTCCAAAATTTGATTGATTTTAAAAATTTTGGAGTATAAACCACTTATTAGATTTCATCAGTACAGCTTGTTTCGTTGGTGAGCTATAGCGTTCGCATGTATAAAGACGAACAATCATGGAAATTCCAAAAATTTATTTTTCTGAGTGAGTGAGGACTACAGCTAGGAGATTCATCAAAATTTGAAGGTCGAATTTTTTCACGATTACTATACTTTCTAAATATATAAATTGTTTCGGAGAAAGTGTAGACCGAAGTCATGAATGTGTCCAGTTTTCAAATGTTCTATAATTTTTTCAATATTAACCCCCCTCCCCCCAAGAATGAAAGAGGTAATGGGGATCACTACAACTTATAATTGGAATCAAGATTTAATAATATTTATGATATTAACTGTATCTAGTTACAGCTAGGGCCTTCTCAATACCCACAAATTAATGGAATTTCAGGTAATTTCGACTAATGAAATGTTAGCATTCAAAGCATCAATTCATTTCTTTAAAATGAAAAAAATAGCCAAAATAATAGTAGACATCAGTATGGCTAGAAAGTGGTTGAAGAACAAATTACTGCGCAAAATTTACACTGATTAATTTAAGAAGTCGTTTGTAAACTAACATCAATTTATCACAGTTTTTATCAATTTGAGCAATAAGCCAATGAGATGTTTGAAAATTTTTGTTACTGATTCGATTGTCTGGAGATATATTTGCTGTCCTGCAATCATCTTACGATTTGCAGACAAGTTTGAGTTTTAAGAACTGTATATAAAAATATATTGAAAAGTTCCCAAAACATTCGTGTGGAAATATCTTTGTAATAAAGCGTAATTAGCAACATTTTCAAATTGGAAAACAAAGGCTATACGTTTTTAAAAAATCTGAAAGAAAAAGAGTGGTTTATATTTTTTCTGTACGAATAAAGTACGAACTTTAGAGAAATAAGATTATTTTAAAGCTCAAGAATTATCACTGGTAGCGTATATGTCGGAGCATGATGATGCGGTCATCATGATTCTTATACCGATTGCTGAAAGACACACTTTTACAATTTTTCTAGCCGGGGTTTAACAAGTATGCGATGAGCAGAAAGCATAACTTTGCTGCTTGAAGCAATAAATATCAAGATATTTCTTTTTTATTATTTTCTGTCACGTAAACCGCTCATTTTTCTTCTATGCAATAAATCCAACTTTTGCCACTTTATCTTAAAATCATCAGAAGGAATTCGGACGTTTTCTTTTTAGAAAAGACGTAAAGTTGTTGGAAATGTAAGATAGGAGTTGTAGTGATATGTCAGAAACAATGTATTTTCACCCGATAAGTGTTTTTTTTATTTGCTCTTTGCACATAGAAGCGTAGGTATATGAGAATACGTCGGGACTACTTTTAAAGTTCTTGATTACTCTTGTTCATGACAAGAGTGAACATTGCTCTGAATGAAGATCTGTAAGATATATAAAAAATGTTAGAGTCTCTACAAGCAGCTGTAATTCTAATCTTATACGAGTGCGGTTTCCTATAAGAACCATGATAGATATGAGGGATAGAACCTTAGGGTAGTTTCTCTTATCTCACACGCATAAGTTGATAAAATGAATGTTCTTCCACATCAGCGAAGAATGTTGCCACTGTCTTTTCATGTTATTATCGTCATATAATCAACATCATACGAGTATAGTTACGTATAAGATTCATTATTTACTGTTTAAACTCTCCGAGATCTTTCCTTAGAATGCCTCCAATATGGATATGATATTATTCCCCCCCCTTCTTTTGTGACATCTCTATTCTGTGAATGCAAAGCTTGGGAACCTAAATTGTATATATGATTTTAAATTTGAAATTTATTTCGTATTATCTTAGCAACTTTACAAGATATATTCTATTTTATTTTTGCATTTATAGTTCCATATTTTACATCTCTTCATCATAACGCATATTAATTGCAACACAACGCATATTGTGTTGAAAACAGTGAGTGATTCCACACTTTGCTCTTCATATAATAAAGGAGAGCAATATCTTTCCCAAATATTAAAGTTATAAACGGAAAGATGTCATTAATTTTGGAGGTCGACATGAGATCAAAACGTTTTTGAGGTCATTAGAGCAAACCATTCACTCTGCTGCCATTACCTTGTATTTATTGCAGTTAGTGATTTTGCCATAAACTATCACCTCTTTAAAAAGTAACCATCTTCATTCTAAAGGTAACTAACATTAACAACAAACGTTCATGGCATCAGTTCTTGCATAGTTATATAGTACACACTGTGCTTAAGTTTGTAATTTTTTAAATATAAAAATAGGTTTCTGTGAGCCACCAATGACTTAAAATATATTAATCGCTGCACAGCATTTTTTTCAGAACTTACACAAACGTAAATTATTTAAGAATGCAATAGAAACGGTTGATGTACCTTGTGGGATTGGTGTTAAATTATTATTCAGTCTTGAAAAAAATCTTGAAATATGTTTTCCTTTTAATTTTAAAATGAATTGGAAGAAAATTATGCATTTAGAAACAATATTTCAGTAAATGACAAATGTTCAGAAAATTCAAGCTTCTCAGAACTCCAAAATTTTAAAATCATCATGACCGACAAAGAAATCCTTGTGATCCTTTTTTGAAACCAACTGCCTTTCCTCACATCTGTGAACTTACCACCATTCCTTTTATTAGTGGCTGTTCGACAAGCTATTTTTAGGAAGCCATTTGTCTACAGCCACTCTTAAATAAGTGAAACAGAGTCTGTGCAATGATTTCTGAAAGACTGCACCAAACACGTTTAAGATGTTATCGTACAAATGAAAAGGAAAGATTTACGACGATCAATAAAAGTCTAGAATCCTCAGGCATTGACTAACAGGACATCTGGTATTTTGAAACGTATCACGTGAAAAATCGTACATTTCCTCTTCTTTTTTATTTCCTTAAAATACTGGCTGATATACCCAGCGTGTTTTAGGCTAAAAATACTTTCATATCTCATATTCCTAATGTGAAAATACTTTTATATAAAATATTATATTATAAAAAATAAACTATTTAATTAATTCTCACAAAATTTTCACTAAAACCTTCCTTTTGCTTCATAGTATTTGCGATAAAAGTTTGAAGAAAATCTATTGAGTAGTTTGGATTTAAATGCACCAGCTATACAGAAGGCTGTAGCTCTCTCTTTCTTGAATATGGAAAGTACCCATCGGAGGAGGGCCGAGCTTCTGATCTATAGTCTCGGTGTAATGTGCCTGACCAACTGAACCAGAAGTGCCTGTGAAAGGCGTTTCTACTTTTCGTTTAACACTAAATACGGATAACCATCATGCTTGGATTTGCATTACGTACAAACCATTTAGGCATTTCACTTTCCTTACATTATTGCTTATCATCTACGTGCGACAGCAGAAGAGCTTGAACTGCACACGCGCAGTGGAAAGATAGTTTTTAATTAATAAAAAATTAACTATTTAATTAATTGTCCCGAAGCCTTCACTAAAACTTTCCTTATGCTTCATAGAATTTGTGGATTTTTTTTTTAGCGCACAAAAAATTGGCGTTTCAGTTTTATTTATATAATTGCATTTGAAATAATTTTGTATAGTTTTTGTACTGCCGATATGCATAATTTTCTTTCTCTTAGTTACTTATGCACATAAATATTGAACTTCGTTCTTCGTAGACTTTTTTATCCATCAACTTTCCATACATCTGTGGACACGTTTTAAAAAATTTGAAATATAAATAATAAAATATCAAAATTTATTAATTTATTTTAGAATTCTGATTCATATCATCGAAATAATTATATTTATTTATTTTAAAATCTTTGCTTTGACACAATAACAAAAGATGGTGCGCTAAATAAATGCTTGAAATTTTAAGTAACATTTCACAAAATTTTATTTATTTTCAGATGTTTGTTATACGAGGTTTACATACAAAAAATTGGCTTAAACTCAGGATGACAGAGTACAATTCTCACTAAAATTAATTTCTTTTCTAAAAAGATTTTATTTTTATTTATTAATCTTTTTTCAGAAAAATTTCATTTACTTTAAATACGCTTCAAAGTGATATATGACTTAATAAAAAGTGGTTTTATAACTTAAAAAATATTAAAGATTTAAATGCATACTCTCCTTGCGAAAATTTCAATTCATAAGTCATTTTAAAAGAGGTAACAAAAGGTATTGATTATTTATTTATTAAAATCTTTATTTTCGCTTGAAAACATTTGCGCACTACTCATTGAAGGACGACATGTCTTTGAGCGTTAATTTCGCACCTTTATATAAAAAAATATGTGTAAAAATAATTTCTTTAACTTTTTTTAGTTTTTTTTTTTTGACAAGCTAAAAACACGCAGGAAATTTTTGTATTTTTTATGAAAATCTTTATATATTCCAGAATATTAGCGCTATTTTTACAAAAATGCCTGTAAATATTGCGTACATGAAACAAAACCATTGATGAAATGCAAATCATTATCAACTTTCTGTCAAATAGGATGAGTCCTAAATCATTTTCATCTTCGTCAATTTCACTTATAGATGAACCTTCACTGTAGACCGAATCTGTAAAATGTGAGTTCAAGCCTCTTCTTTACATGGTCGAAGTTCAAGAAAAATCCATTCACCTTTCGGAAGATATTGGAAAAAATGTGCAAATTCGAAAGTGTTCATATTATTCTGTCACCCACTTTTACATTATGCTTAGTTTATAACCTAAAAAAATTAAATCTCGAAAAATAATCTTGTTTAAGCACCACGTAGAAATTCTAATAATGCTTATAAACGAAATGAAATTTTAACTGGATTAAAATTATTTTTTAAATTAAAGATTTATTGAATTTTAAGGCTTAATGATTTCTATGTTACTATTTTTTTAAATGAGTTCATTTGGATCTTAGCTGCGTAAATTAATATCGTATAAATTCATTTATTATGTTATTATGAATTATCAAGAGCTAAAGAAAACTATAGGATTATGCTTTTAATGTTTAAATCAAAAACTAGTTATTTTAAATTAGCCATGAAAATTTCGCCCAAAAAGAGATAAGTATGTTTTTAAAAAAGCTACTTAATACCGACTAGTAAAAACTACACGTATACCTGAGAAATTAACTGCAAAGATTAAGTTGCTTTAAATGTCTTTCGTTATCTGTTAAAAATGTAAATAAGCTGCAAAAATTTTCGTTATCTATTTTTAATTAGAATAATTAAAAAAACTCACAAAAACTATTTTTTACAATTACACTGATAATCGAACTTGTTTTTAAAAGAAACTGGGCAGTCAGAAATTATACTTTAAAACAAAATCTTTATATAAACGCAGTTGATGAATAATTCTATGAAACCTGTTAAAAAACTACACTAAAATCGTAAAAACAAAAGTCATGCAACTTCTTAATAAAACGGGAATTTTCACTATTCATCTGTAATGGGGGAAAACTGCAATCTTATTCTGCCGAGATAACTTCTTCAACCACCGTGCGTGACACACGGACGTTGAGGAAAATTCCAGTTGGGTCGCTACAGCGAATGTAAATCATGCGTGCTTAGATAAAGTGAGTGCTAACTTTATTCTAATAGTTTGTTTTTACTGTTCCTTAGTTAATATATCTGCTCAAGGTTAGAATGATTTATTTGAATACATGTAAATATTAAGATGCTCTTTCAAATGAAATAGAATTACATTTGGGTATTTTTAACTATTATAATTCTATAAGTGTCTGAGGATTGGATCTTTATCACCAATTAATACGGAATGCTATGTAGTTTTGTAATATTTTCTCACTTTAGAATCTGTATATTTAAGACGATTAGTTAATTTAAATATTCCCACATCTCTCAGATTCACCACCAGATGTCTCAAATTGAGCACATTTTGATTGGTTTATCGATGAATCTGCCTCCTAGAGTTCTGACCTGTTTATAACACTCTACATTAAATAACCGATTCAATAATACGAAATACGTCAATTTTAACTTTTTCGATCATCAGCATGTCTTTATCCATTTTTTTCGATCATCAGCATGTCTTTATTCATTTTTTTCGATTCATCAACTAACTTTTTCGAATCAGCAAAGAATTAAAACGGAATGTCTATGTAGTTTTGTAATATTTTCTCACTTTAGAATCTGTATATTTAAGACGATAAATTAATTTAAATATATCCATATCTCTCAGATTCACTACCAGATGTCTCAAATTGCGTATATTTTGATTGGTTTATTGATAAATCTGTCTCCTAGAGTTCTGACCTGTTTATAACACTCTACATTAACTAACAGATTCGATAATACGAAATACGTTAATTTCAACTTTTTCGATCATCAGCATGTCTTTATTCATTTTTTTCGATTCATCAACGGACTTTTTCGAATCATCAAAGAAATAATTTATTTCGATACTAACTAATAGCATTTTTAAGATGAAATACGGTAATTATCTTTTTTTTTCGAACAAATTATAAGTGTTTGGAAACTTTATTATGCTATGTCTTCAGTTTATAATGCTTGTATTGAGAAGAGTATGAAAACGTAATCTTTATTCTTGTTGTGAGATGCAGCATTTGTTTCTCTCATAGGCTATTTATTTGTAACTTTTCAAAATAACGACTTTTTCTACTCATTTCTGAAGTCTGTTTCGTAGTGTCTATTCAGAGAATATTGAAGTTTTATATAGTCTATTTTGTAAAAGCAGGCTTACTATTAGAAACTTTAGCATCTTTGATGTTGGTCTTTTTAAAGTGAATATTTAATAACGGCAAGTAAAGTTTTTTATTCAAGATTTTTGGAATTTCAGATATTGTACTTCAGCGCTAGATATTATTTCTCAGAAATTTGAAAAATTTAGGAAAACTGCATATTCTTATTTCTTGGTGTTTCTTAAATTTCCTTGTCATCATCTCATTATTCGAGAGAAGAATGTTTAAGAATTTAGGATTGTTTAGATGTTATAAAATATGCACTCTTTTTTATTTTTCATTGTAAATTGACAGATTTTAACCACAGGCAATTTTCGACAATGAGATACAACCGTTCAGTATAAAATTCCACCATCCCTTAACATTATCTTTCTCTCTATGGTGTTTGTTTATAGAAACCTGAATCATATCTCAATAATTATGTCAATTTCTATTTGATGACTTAGTGATAGAAAGCAGTGATTTATTTGTGATAACTAATAACAGCATAATAAGGCATGCTATACTTAATTAATTATATTTACATAATTTTAAAACGAAAATCTTTTAATTTGAAGATAATAGAAAAAATAATTTTAGATTTCTGCAAAATCATTATATATTTAACTTTTAAACGTTGTTTGTTTCTTGGAAGCAGGTAATTTGATATGGACTAGGCTCAGAAAAATATTTAAATGAATGCTTAAAAAATTTACCGCATGAAAATATTTATAAATAAGAATTTCATGTTATAAACTAAATTTTTTGATGCAAAGCGCATTTTTTATAAGTTCTCCAATAAAAAGATTTGCATATTTTGCTACAAAAATGAATTTATTTTGTTTCCCGCAGAAAAATTTACTCTTAATAATTTTGAATGAAATTTTCGAAGTTCTGCTTTGTCTTTAAAAAAACTGAAATTGACTTCTTACTTTAGGTTCACAGAAGTTACTTTTGGAATCCACCTCTAAAAGGATTTACAGTGATAAAAGTTATGCAATACTTTTTCTGTTCAATATAATTTTTTGAAATATTTACTAAAATTGCATTTCAAGTTCCGAGAAAAAATTTTCGATTATGTGATTTATTTTTAAAAACAAGATGTTATACATGCCACTACAAATTGATCTATCACATTACTGTTTACTTTCCTTGCTGAAATAATAAGATAATAGATTTATTTTTATGTTATGAAGTTTCTCTAAACAGAAATCTTGTATATGTATGTAAAATTTGCTGCGACTTTTACATAATTTTAAAAATATGGCTAAATTGTAATATATATATTTTGTCCTTTGCATTGTATAATACTTTATTAAATCATTAATACTATTTAAAGAAATTAATACTATTAAAAAATTAAAAGCTACTTGTCAAAGTAAATAGTAATTTTTTTAATCTTGCCAACAGAGCATTGGTACATTTACTCTTTCTTAAATTATTCAATTTCGATATGCATAACTCATCATCTAATACTTTGATTTATCAGATTGTTGATTCGAATATTATTTATTATTAATCTGAATATTCATTTCTTTCTTCTAAATCGTTTTTGTTAATGTTCATTCTTTATAATTTAAAAAAAATTGTAGCTGAATGTTTATTAACGGTTACAAATTTTTCAGATAAAAAAACTCGCATGCAAAATATATAAAGAAAGAAGCATTGTTTTTTAAAACTTGATCACCAATTTTATTATTTATTTATTCAAATCCACTGAAATATTCATCATGTTTACAATAAATTAGTTATTATTGTCCATTTTATTCTGTGTTCTGCATTTGCCTGGTGTTTTATTCTTGGTGGTATGAAATAGTTTAATTAACATCTAGAATGCAACGTCTAATTTTGAAAACATACACATGTTTTAGATTTTAAAACCTAACAAATGATCACTTTATCGTTACAGTTGATTGCTTTCTTTCAAAGAAAAGGATAAATCTTGTGTGACATGCATGAATACGAGGACAAAAATCATGTTTTCATGCCACATGGTTTGATTATGTTATACCATTACTATTTAACCTACAAGTCGAGACTCTTGTTTGGTGGCGCGAAAATTTCCTCAATATGTTCTTCTTCCAGATTCTTTAACATCTATAATCAAAAATGTTAGGAAATCAACATTTCATTGAAATTTCCCTGATTAGCTAATTTAAATCGAAATTTTTTAAAATCATTAATCAAGACTTCCTGCTCATATTTGAATTGTCATTCTGGGATCGCAAAAATTTTTTTCGTCCGGAAAGGAATCACAAAAAAAAGTGTAAGAAATTCTGGCCTAAATGGAAGCTTCCTCAGTGAAGCTCTTTGTTCTTATAAAACTTCTCTATACCTTCAATAACTTTTCGCTTGTTATATTATTCCAATTTTTCAGGCTTTTAATAATTTTTTGTTACAGTCTACGATGCGTTTCTGAAATGAATGGTATGAAAATATGAAATAGCAAATAAAATAATTTAAATTTGTTTATAATTAAGACATTTCATGAAAGCAAATAACTTGTATTAAAAATTTATCTTCTTGTCTTGTTTTGTTTTCAATAATAACCGCGGAATCGGATTATACGAATTCAGACTCTATAACATGCTCATAATTACGTGGCGGAAAAAAGTGCTTTCACATTTCTTAAAGATTTATAACAATATTTTAAAAAGGTGCTTAGGTTGTTTCACATGTCTTAGTTATCATCTTAAGACCGTTTATTTCACTCTTTTCGTGCAAAAACTTTCTTTGCCGTTTGTGTTCTTGTGTCTAATTGATGTCAAAATGTTTCCAACTGTCTTTCAGGCATAAGAAATATTGCTGAATCTTTTAATGGAAGAAGGCAACGCAAAAATTTAAATCAGATTTTCACTTATATTTCAAATTTTTTTTTATAATGATGCAAAGAAAAGTGTAGAGTGATCACCCTTTCATTCAATTATATTCAATAAAATTCAAATAAGTTTTAAAATTTGTTTCTAAAATTGCTTAGAAATAAAATATTAAAATTTTATCAGATTGCAAAGTATGCTTATGGAATGTTACTATTTTCTGTTGTTTTTCTTTAAAAATTAATTAAAATAATTTGTATAGTCTTATTCAATGTTAACTGCATTTCATTCTTTAGTTTTTTGATAATATTAAAGAAAAATTAGTAAATATTCTCCTCTGAACTTTATTGAATACTTCAGCTCAACGCTGTCACTTGTACTCTGTGGTAAGAAACGATTTTTGTCTAGGTTATCATGCAACCAAACGTTCTCGATTGGCGCCTGTAAAAATCCTCTACAAGTACCGAAAATTACCTTTTCATACGGAAGATTTTTCGCGCTTCTGTTTTCTAATCTCGTAGTTTTGAACAGTTTCATAATTTCGAAACAATCTTCGGACGTTTTCGAAAGATAATTTCGGAAATTATTATCTGAAGAAAATTATTTTTAAGTCATTTTGAAGATCAAAAATTGTTAATTCAACTAGCTGTCATGTCCTGCTTTGCTAGGGATTAAAATACTTCCATGTCTAATACTTTTGAAGTTAAAAACTACTTTTGTATAGAAAATTACACTACCCATAATTCTTTTATCTTCTGAAACGTTTTATAATTAAAATGAGAATATCAATTGAACCAGACGATTTTTAAAAACCGCAGTTAGCTAATTTTCTCCATAAGTCATTAATATTTGTTGCATAGGTACTACAAATTTTGTTCATAAATCTTGTAGTATAAGAAAGATTTTAACTGATGTTTTGGTACAATTAATTACATAGTAAATTTTTAATTAAGAAAAAGAGTTGAAATAAATATGAATAAAAAATAATAAAATTAGTCTTCATCCATAATTCTTCTAATGTGAGATAGCAACAGTTCTTCTTATACATTCTTGTTCTTCACCAATAAAAAAAAGTGTTACAAATTGTAAATTTTATACACAATTTAATTTCTGAAAAATTTTGTAAAAGAGGACAACGAATCGAGCGGAAATAAAACTTACGTCATGAAAAAATAATTTTTTAAACTTTAAATATGTGTAAGAATAGTGTTTGTGATATAACATATATTTTCGAAAAGTCACGGGAAATGCCATATCTTGCTTAATTTCCAATTAACTGAAATCTAATAAGATTAGGGTTTTTAAAAGTTGATGATGATCTCTCTCGTTTTATATAAAATATATTTATAAAAATAAGCAAAAATTTCAGAAATAAAGGTATATTAGTTCAAAGTCTAACCGTTGCCCAGCAACGGAGTATCTATAAATTTGCGTAATTTCAAAATCGTCTGTAGGTAATCAATTATTTATTAAATTTTTAAAAATTAATAAAAATTGAAGGAAAATTTTTACAGATATAAAATTGGTATTATTGAAAAGGTAAAATTTTGAACTTTAAGGTGGTATAAAAATAATTTTTGCGAACAAATTGCGCCGAAGTTATTGCGAAAAAACGGTTTCGGTTAATTTCTAATTAACTGACTGTTTAATTAACTTTTGCACATTGAAAAGTTGATACATATCTTTTTTCTGTCTCAAATAATAAGTATGCAAAATTTGGTTCTAAACGGTGCAGTGGTGTTTAGGAGGAGATATGGAACATACCGACATTGAATTTTATTTATATTAAGGTATATTTATAAAAATAAGCAAAAAAAAATCAGAAATAAATTTATATTAGTTTAAAGTCTAACAGTTGTCCAGCAACGGAGTAGCTATAAATTTGCGTTATTTCAAAATCGTCTGCAGGTAATCAATTATTTATTAAATTTTTAAAAATTAATAAAAATTGAAGAATGTCACAAACATAAAATTAATATCATTGAAATGGTAAATATTTGAACTCTAAGATGGCATAAAAATAAGTTTTGAGGGATAATTTTCTCCGAAGTTATTGCGGAAAAACGGTTTCGGTTAATTTCTAATTAACTGACTGGTTAATTAACATTTGCACTTTGAAAAGTTGACAGTAATCTTCTACTTGTCGTAATTAATAAGTGTGCAAAGTTTGCTTTAAATCAATGCCGTGGTTTAGGAGGAGATGTGGAACATACATACATACAAACATACATACATATCCACAATGACTTTTATTTATATTAAGATGACGCCAGTTTGATTATTACCATGCTGCCTTTCTTTGATTTCCGTACTTTCCAAAAATTTACTTTAATTTGTAGCCACGATAGCTCGCATTAAAAAAAAGATGCGTTTAGTATTTTCACTAGATGTAGTGACAAATCGCATGTAACTAAACCCTACACCTAAAAATGTATTTAATATTTTACTTTTATGGAAATCAAATTGAGTAGAAATGTGTATTTCACTATGCCTTATAGTATAGTGAAGAAAATTGGGTGTGTATTTTGGGAAACACTCTATTTTATTTCCAAAATTTAAGATCTCCAATTTATTTCTAGTTACGCTTCTGAATTATTTTGTCCACAACAAACAGACACACAGATAGAATTCAAGAAATGTGTTTTTAGTCAAAGGAATATTTGAAACATTGAAATTCTTTAGAACTTAGGGGTTGAATTTTTCGATTGATACAATACTTTCTATCAATATATTTCGTATACGAGAAAGTAAATATGCGAATGCAGAGGCTCAAGCAGAAAACTTTCGGTGCTTCATTTTTACTCTTTTATAAGCACCTTAATTTTGTTTTCATACCTTGCGTAAGTTCTTTTTTATAAGTATGTTTAAAGAGTCAAAAATATTATACTCAAACAGACTCTAAATATACTCTACATATTCAGTGGAGATCAAACTGAAGAAAAACCTTCATAAATTGCATTTATCAGCAAAATCTTATTATCACCTCCATTCACTACAATGATGATAGTTATGACGTCTCTTAATAATTGAAAGACAATTGGGGAAAGATATAATTGAGAAGGGCAAAAGGGTTTTCTTTTATTACCTATCAGCTTTTAGGTCAAATTTTTTGAAATCTAGAACAAATCCAGAACTTCAGTAATTTTTCGAGTAATAATTTTAAAGCTATTGTAAGATAAAAAAATTAATATAATTCAAAATATTATTATTAACTCAACAAAGTTTTAAGACAAGAGCTTCTATTATAAGAGTTTTTTGTTTTCTCTGCAGTGTAATTGCTCTTTCCATCACAGATGCATAAATGAACTTAAATTAAAGGTATATGCGAGGTGGCAGCTGAAGTAATATTTAGATGTTTACATGTTTTGCTGTTAGTTAACATTTGAGGAATCAGAGTAACTGTTTTGGGCGCAAATCTGAATTGGATTTCTTGAATCGTAAACAGTAATTTGACTTGTGTTTTGATATGGAATGTTTTATCTTACAGTATAAATTTTCTGAAACACTCACGACATAAAATGTTTGTCATGAGTGGAATAAATGAAAATGGCATTACATTTCACCATAAACGTGAATTACTCTCTATTTGTACATGATGTAAATAAGAGTTTTGTGCATGATTTATTTTCATCTGTAACAGAGCTTCTTAAAACTTTTTCTTTCCCGATCCCGTTTTTCTTCTAATAAAATTTTACACAACCCCAAACCTTGAGAATATATAAGAAAATGAAAATTTAATTACTAGGAGGTAAAAATTTAAACTTATTTAAGTACTTATTAAACAAACTTTAATGAACAATTTTAAGTTAATAATATGCCATGAAGGTCTCATAGCAGAATCTTGGCTTTTTGAGAGGAGGTCACTGGTTCGAGAGCCAATTGTATGGAATATCTGTCGTGTATACGGGGCTGGAGCATGCTAAGTCTGTACAGAAAGCCGTCTCTTACCCCCGCACCCGTGGCCAGACCGGTCATTGAACGGTTTGATGGGCAAGACACGGGGATTTTATTAAAAGCAAAAACAAAACAAACCGAAAAAGAAAGAAATATTTACACAATGTACAGCAAAGGCAATTTTACTTTTACACTATTAGTTCGTAATAGTCTTCTTTCCTTTAGATGTTGTTTTACCTTTCTTTTTTGAAGGGGGAGGGGTGCCCGGTAACTTGAAACTTGTTGGTTCAGCTCGCTGGAAAGTTGAAGGCTAGGGAGGCAGGAAAAGATCTCTGTTTTCACTTATAAATTTGTCAATCCTACGAATTTTATGCCTGGAGACGAGGTAATTGGCGGCTCTTTTCAGACATTCTTGTTCAAAGTTTGGCACTGGCTTCCTCATATGCCAAGACACTGTGAGAATACACCCGTATAGGGTAAAACGTACTCCCGCTGGTAAGGGGGGTACCAGCTCCGGTGTTGTCCTTATCATCTGACCACGTTTAAAATTTACGAGGTTCTTCAAGACCGTACCGAGGTAATCTTGCATCCTTGGCAGAATTGCCAAAATTCGCCCTCCCCTTAAGAACTATATTTTTTTTCTACATTACCTTCATGTCTTTTTTCCTTACACAGATTTAGCAAATTTTATATCATCGTATATAAAAAGTTATCTTCGTTCGGCCATCATCCGCCAGCAAGGCGAATTATAATTATTAGCTATCTATAGGCCCAGCAACTGAAAACTCCAGTAATTTTTAATCAGCCACTGAAGGCTTATTCTTATATTCTTATTTGTACAACAGATCGTACCAATCCACAGTGGTCCAGTTTCGGTTTGTAGCGCGACAAAAATCAAAATTTCAAGGTCGGCAAATGGGTTTATTTTCTTTGAGGGTAGGTAGAGAACCGTTTGGAACCCTGAAAGCCATAAATTTTTTTGTATAAACATGTAGTCTTAGGAGGTTTTACGGAGGTTAAAGCTGACGAATGTCTTTCGAACATTTGAGTCACGTTTCAGTGAGCCCTCGGATTCCGTTCTGTAAAATCCTAAATTGCTCTTTATCAGTCTAATTTTAGATTTTTCATGATGTCGGATTCCAGGGCAAGTAAACGATACCGTTTTTAACACATAATTTTAATATTTTTCATATTTTTATACTATATTTTAAAAGGCCCTCTTTTTCACTAAATTTTCAAATTTAAAGTGAATTTAAAAAATTTGCACAACTTTGCACACCTTGAGACTACCTTAAATTATTTCTGCACTCTATCTTCTACGAAATGTCTAAAATGTAGCCCCGATAAACCCCGACTTTTTCATTTATTTTATTTTTTAATGTCATGCATGTCAGTGAAGAATTTTCACTTTTTCCTTCAATGACGCAAAAATAAATATCTGGGTAAAAACAAACCTGTTGAAAGACTAAATTAACTTGTTCTAGCCTAGATGTTAATTAATAAAAATTCAACCGACATTAATTCGAACATTTTATTAAAAAATTATCGAATTTAAGGGGGCGGATACTGAATCTAAAATACTTTTTAACTTTTTAAGAAATAAACGCTGAATGGTTTCAAAAGTATTTTAAATCGATTTTAATATTTATTTCTGATTTAGTAGTTGACATAAACACCCCGAAAGCGCGAAAATTTTGGAATAGTTCAGAACGCGATTTGAAATTTTAAAGACAGTTAGTTTGCTTCAGTGACAAACTCTCAAATGCTGTCTTCAGCTACAGCTAAAAGGACGATAAAGTTGGGAAAACTTACCACAAATAGTTTTTCATAAATAACAAATAATATAAAACATAATTCACACGATGAAAAGCGTTATCCTTATCTATTACGCTTAAAAGTTAGTTATTAAAATGTTTTGGAATATTTCCTGAACTCTCATATTATTTTTGTGAAAACTGCTGCAATTTGACTCTTAGAAGTAATTTTTAAAAATATTTAATGGTATTTATATAACATTTATATTATATTAACGAAATTCTTTCATTTTCTGATCGTTTTGAAAGGCATTTTATTTTATCGCACAATTATTTATTATATATATTTTAACATTGCAAATATTTGGAATGTTAAAAATAAAAAAAATACCTAATAGACTTTACTAAAATTTCACAAATCTTATTTTTAAGCTATTTACTTCATTTGGTAAAATGTATCAGACATTTTTTATGTTTTATACAACTAATTATTAACTTTTTCGCAGATTACAACAGTTCAATCCATAGAGAACAATGGGAACGAATTAAATAAATTAATACAAATCAAGAAATATCCAACCGATTATTATGAAATTTCATGGGATAGAACTGAAGCCCGATTCCTTTAAACTGTGCAAATTTCAAGTCTCTGCTGTTTTTAGTTTCGTCGCTATGATTTTTGTCTCGCTAGAAAACGAAACTGGACCACTGTGCAATCTAACTCTTAAACCTGTTTTTTTAATGGCCATTTCTGCGCCACCCCCTCTGCATGCGCACTTGGCGGGGTCAATCTCTCCACCCCCTTCGTTACGGTCCTGGTTCAATCCAGAATACCCCTGGTGTAACTTTAAAAGAGGATATTAATTTAAATAAAATAATAGTTAATAATATTTTTGAACTAGTTTCGCCAATGAATATCGAAGAATCTGAAAGAATAAGGCACTTTGAAGTACATTTATTATTATTTATAAATAGATTAATATAGATATCAATAATTATCAAGTTTTTTGAGAAATTAATGCATGAGTTTTTAAAGATGGAAAGCAAAATTTGTATAGTTAAGTAAAGCTGGTGTGATGTAGATATTAATCACAAAAAGTTGCTTTTGTAGTAAATTTTATAACTAGTACCAAAATGCAATCTTTTAAAATGAATATAAGCATTAACTAGCCTCATTACATTACATTACACCACCTGCATTCCCGTGTTTAGAGTTTTTTGGCTCCTTTCCGGTTTGGATGGATGGAGGTTTTTAGGAAAGGACAGAAACATATTACAGTCGCAAAAACAAATAAAAATGAAAAAAAGAAAGACACACAAACACACACTGGACAGGAACAAACATAAAAACAACATGGAAAACAAAACAATATGGGAAAAAAATAAAAATACGTAGTTAAAATAACCTGCTCAATGATTATCCTCTACAATGAGATTGTTCTCACCACCAAAGAAGCACATTAAGAGTCAAAGTCGGGTTCTAAGATATTCGTGAGAATGTTTTTAAACCACTGTAATTTATATTGCACTGTAGGAGTTTGGAAATGCCAGAAGAGTGTAATCCGACATTTTGTGGCATAGTTCATTGGATCTCCTTTTTCTCCGCACGAGCAGTTGTTATATGTTCGAAGGTTGAAGTGATGGAGGTATGAAGGGAAGGGACCGTGTCCTGTAACGAACATTAGCTCTTCTCTATTCCATCCTACTGGCTTATTTGAGACCCTAGGCACTATATCGTGTGTACTGCGGCTAGTTTCTCCGTTATCCCAGTTGTCTTGCCACATCACTAAAGCAGCTGACCTGATTTCAGATTTCAGGTAGGAAAGTGGCTTAGGAAGAAAGAAAGGGACGCTTTTTGTGATGGCTTCTTTGACTAATTGGTTTGCACATTCATTGCCTATATATAACCGACGTTGGTTTTGAGCCATCTCTCATGTGAATGCATTAACTGGCCTCGCAGATTTTCGTTTAAGTTTTACCTACTACTCCATATAAGGTTTAAAAAGAACGGCTTTAGATGGAGATTAAATGCATTAGAAACCATCAGATGAGGACAGATACAAAAAATAGATAAACTTTCAATTTTTTTTTTTAGCGAAAGGTGGTCGTAGCGTTACAATATAGCGATATCTTGAGAATAATGTTTTCAACTGCGAGGTCATCTTCTTTATGTTGTGTTGCCACAATAAAATAAATCTCATAAATAAATTATAACCCCACATAAGTAAATTCATGCATTTCAGAATTCATTGCCCGACTTTGAAATGGAGAGCTCCTTAATAATCTTCATAACCAAATTAAGATACCATAGAGTTACAGCTGTTATGCTTCTATAGCAATTTTCTGATGTTTATAATACAATACAACTTAGTGATGCTGAAATATTCTCGCTATGTTTTAAAATTTTGCCTTAAACTCTTAAATAGCTCATATGTCAACTTTTTTTCAATGTTGGTTTCTTTTCAGCACTGAAGAAAATAAAGATTAGAAATAATACCCTCTTGTAAAGCATCCTGATCGTGACAAGAGCAACATAATATTAACAAAATGAGAAAGCCAGTCCCCAACCGTACAATCATGGTTGATGAGATTCCAGAAATTTTAGATTATTAAGGCACTGCCAGTCATTGGAAGATATATGCAGTAATTCAAATAGTTTTTCTCTGAAAGCAAGATTCCTTATTGTAACTTTAGAAATTCTTAAATATAATTTTTCTGCTTCTTTTAACTACGACTAAAGTTTTAAGAATTGTAATTTAATCATTGTAATTTAAAAATTTGGTTCATCCTTTCAACTTAAGATATTGTTTCGAAGTGTTTGAAAATTTTAATTTAAGAAAGGCATTTGTATTAGACTGTTTATCCACTGATATAAAAGAAATTCGATTTAAAATATCTTTTCAAGACTCAGAACTTTTATTTAAAAAATAAACAGGAAAGAACCAGGAGTTTTTATGCTATTCTTGTTTTCTAGTCTTAAATTTTGATTGCATTAAAGATACTTTCATCATTTTTTAAACTTCAAGGTAATGCAGTTTCTTGGCAGTGAACTTGATAAAGACTATGAAAGTCATATTAGAGGTGAGATGAAAACTTCTTCGCAGCAGCCTCTCTTGTCATCCATATGGCTTCGACTAGGGCGGAGTGTGCATGTATGCGTGCTAAACATGTGATATACTGGAGGTAAAAAAATAATAAAAATGTTGGTTAACTCATTATATCTCAGCATATGAATTTCGGGAAAAAAATATCTAAAACTGAAATGAAAAGGCAATGAAAAAAACTCATTTAAATATATATTTCATGCCATAAAAATTGTTAGAAAGGATCGTAGTAAGAGATTTAAGATAAAACAACTGAAAATTTGAGGGGGAAAATTTATTCTTAAATAGAGCTTCTTAAAGTACGAAATTTGGGAACGCGCAATATTTTCCTGGTCCTATCTTCATTCAATTTCTTCAACATTTATAAACAAAAATAGTTGACATAATCATCATTATCTAACCATATCATTAACAAATATTTAAAATTAAATTCTTCTTTCAACTATCATTAATTAATGATTTATTTTTTGCTAATTTTTCTATTTTGTGGTCTCCACAAAATTTTGATGAGCATCATTGAGCAATTCCTGGAAAGATGCGCTGTTCCATATGTTTCAAAAACATTGTCTGCCACATTTGACATGGACACCTTTCTAAAATGCATTCGCATAATCTGCAGAATAAATAATTTGTATTCAATTTTCTTATTGTTTAGAAGTGAAGAAATTACTAAAAGTATGTTGTTAGATTCTGAACTTAGTTGTGTTTTCAACGTAGGACTACGTTCCTCCCATTGGGGTCTCAGGAAAGAAATTGATTCACACACAAAAACATTACAAAACTTAGTATGGGAGATCCTCTATATCTCGGTAACTACATATGTTAAAACATAACTAATGTCTTATTTTAGAGGTAAAAGGTAACAACAGAAGTTCCAAAACCTTACTTAAACTTCAAAACTTACGAGAAACTTCGAGGAACAAAGGAGTCACGCGAGTAAAGTAGTCCTAGGCATTTAACATCAGCTGCTGTTTGAAAAGACAGCCTCCCGTCATTTTTTTAAATATTGCTACCATTTTTATTACAAAAGAGAGAATATATGTGAAAAATTAATGAAATTATTTTATTTAAAGTAATGAACCGTTTTTAAAATATTAAACTTTCGGTTCTCGACTATTTCGAACACTTTTCAGAACTTACGACATTTTGTCTATTATTACATATTTTTTTCTTAATTTCAATGAAACAAATTTTTAATCGTTTTTCCCTCTAGGGCCTAAATGACTTCCTGGGTTGTTTTGATACATTTCACGATATTCAGAAGAGAAATTTTTCAGCAAAATTTCTGAAATAAAAAAATTCAAGTTATATAAGGACGAAGTTATACAAGGATATATAAGGACGAAGTTTACTTATATCCATTTTGAAAGAAGTTTGGAAGACGTGATATTTTGGAGCATTAAGGAAATTTTTCATCAAGAAATGAATGAGTTTTGAAAAAGAGATTTGCGTTGAGAAATGCAGTAAGTGCCAAACAAGAAAAAAAATCAACTCACATGGCACTTAAACTAAATTTTCCCTGGTTGAAAATTTATATAAATTAAAATGTGGTAATGAAAATTTATTTTATTAATACCACACAATATTTTGACCACCAATCCGTTTTATTTAATTCGTGCTCCACTTTTCATTTCTCACTAGCTTAAAAACTTTATTATCAGATTTGCTAATAATAAGTTACAAAAGAATGACATCACAGAATAATTTCAATTTGTTTGGGCAATCAGCAATTGAACGTAAAGATACAATTGGATGCTGTAAGATAAGATACGATTAAACATTTTTAAATGTGTGCTGCGTAGTAAATGATATATAATTCTAATGGATTTATCGAAGAATTTATTTATTTGTTATTTTATTTATTAATTTTTAATAAAAATGCATTTCAAAATTTTGGGACTTTTATGAAGTACCTACTTCCTAATTTTTTAATTAAAAGACCAATTCAGCAATGAGACTTTTCATGCAATCTTCCAATGAAAATTTATTTTGTTCAGTATGGTGAATTTTTCAGAGGCATAGTTAAGAGGAGTTTAAGTTTTAAGATCATCTCCGGACAGCATCAATGACCAAATGTAAAACTATATTTTTTACAATTTATTCCATTTAAACAAGCCCAAGAATGGAGTACATCTAAATACGAAAATTATATTACAGTTTATTTAGTTCTTACAAAATTATTTTGCCTTGGTTTTTTTAAGAATAACAATGCAATATACGTGAAATTTTAAATGGAACTGCTTTTAAAGAATTATTGCTAATATAACTATTAATATTTTCTTAACATACATCAATTCACTTTTAAGATAGTTTATTGCAGGTCAGTATTAATTTGTGTTGTTTTGAGCTATATTTGAACTATATTTTAACCAATGATATCGCTGGGAGTAGAGACAGTGCTCCTGTTTTTAGTAGCTTTAAGAAGTTCCCAGAAAAGTTGTATTGAGTCGACAATTAGAATACGGATGCGAATACAAACAAAAGGAACAATATCAGTATGTCATAATATTTCTTTAATAGTTTAACCTCTTCATCCTTTAACCTCTCACCCCTTATAATGCTCCTTCAATACCCTGAAGTAATTCTACAAGCATCAAGAATTGTCGCTATATAGCAGGTCCGACCCTTCTTGCGTGATATCAAAAGAATTTTGTTTAGGAATATTTAAGATTTGAGGTTTTTCTAATAATTACGGAAATTGCGTGCATGAAGTCTTCAGAGAAGAGGAAATAATTTAGTGATATACTAGGAAAATGTCCAGGTTGTCAATGAAATTTATTTTTTTATTAACATCTGTGCAGCAGTTTTATTTTAAGTTGTATAGTTAAAGTAGTTTCATCAGTTACATAAAATAAAAAAAAGATTTTTTTATTCTATCATATTGATTTTGATGGGTGCTTAATTTTGTTTTAAAATAACTTATCTTTTGAAACAAGCATATAACTGAAAAGATCTTCAACTTCGTCAGCTAATTGACGCAAAAACTGCTCCATCATAGCAAATATAACCAAATCCAAAATTCTGATTTTATTTTAGTGATAATATACTTCTAGTATTGTAGGTGGTTATCAATAAGCTTTTAAGCTATGTTTGTTTGTGGTTTTTGTATACACTGTAAAAAATTCCAGTAAAATTTACGGTTTTAAACTGGCAGCTGGGTTGGTTGTGCAAAACCGTAAAAGTTACGAAGTAAATCCATAGGCACAACGGTTTTTTACCATGCAGGAACAAGTTTTTCCCGTAAAAGTTACGAAGTAAATCCGTAGTCACAACGGTTTTTTACCGTATGAAATTAAGTTTTCTCCGTAAAAATTAAGTCATCGAAGTAAGTGACGTCATCGACTGAGTTGAGTTGTTTTTCTCCTTCTGTTCGAGTTGAAATGTGCTGATGTGTATTATCAATTAGGAATATTAATTAATCAAGGCTTAATTATTAATTTCAATTAGTTTAATTAATATAATTCTTAATTGAACTTACTTGGACGATTTCGATGCAAGATGGTGACAAAACTTCGAACTCCTCCGAGCCGGGGATCGAAACCGTGTTCATAGAAATAAAAGGCAGTCGCTCTAACCACTAGACCAGCGGAGACTTCAGAAAATGAAGTAAAAATAATCTATTTGAGTTTTAAAGTCACTATAGCTCTAGTGGCGCCACCTAGTGGTGTAAAAATCAACTATTGCCAGAACACGTGTTTTAAGGTTAGCTTTCATGAGTGACAACAGGTTACTGCAACATGTGTAAACAATAGCGGAGATGGAACCCTATTAAAAACATGAAATGAATGCAATAAAATTACATTTAAGAAAAGGGAAAGATATCGTACGGAAAGCAATACCGTATGACGAAAAATAGAATTTGAACTGACGGTTTTAAACCGTTTATGGCTGGAGCGGAAAACGGTGGAAAACCGTTTTGTTAACAAAACAGCTTTAAACCGTCAAATATACGGAAAAAGTCAGGGAAAAAAACGGATATTTTTTACAGTGTAGCCATCTTCTATATGTTGTTTACGTTTTCCAAATACATTTTAAAAACTGAATTTGAAAAATATCTATGTATCATTATTTTATTTAAACATAATATTTTCTTAACGTAAAAGTGTAAAACTTTTTGCATGAAGCTACCAAAAACTTACATAATTAAACAGAAAGCTTATAACCCACAGTTAATAAATCATGGAAATTTTTGCATACCATTCAATAAAAGGTTAAATTATGGTGCCTTATAACCTTGAAGAGGACCATTCTACAGGGAATTTCTTAATGCATTTGCTTAGGAAATTCCTTGAAGAATGTTAGTTTTGCTTAGAATTTTTACGAAATGGGAAGATGATTATTCAGAACTAGCTGGTCCTGCGCAGAGCATCTGCGCTCTGTTTTCCGCGCATTTCACCGCGCATTCCGTAGATGACAGGGGTTACGGTTCATTGAGTCCGCAGTCCGCAGTCCCCAGCCCCGAAAATCTGACAGATATGGCTTGATGAAAATCATACCTTTTAGTTAATGCATTCAAAGAATAAAAATAATTTATTAATAAATAATTTTAGGAAGGAAAATTTGTAAACATTTTTCGAAAGTTTTTAATTTTCAAGGAATAAAAATAAATCGATTAAGCTATTAAGGTGATACTAAAATGGTGAGATAATTATGGGAGGCAGAAGATGGCAATGATAGCGAGAGAAAACAACCGGGGAAAAGATTTGTTACTGCAGGATCGAAATCGCAACTTTGGGTTGCGTGCGTGATACCTTTGCGACTATACTATCGAATCGCACAGCTTAAAGGTGAAACTGAAGTTTTTATGGTTTCGACTGTCATTCATATCGTAATTTGGAATTTTAGAGATTGCTGAATTTTAGATGAAAGGGAGGGTTTGATAAAATTTATTTGCAAGTTTTCGGAAGAACTTTTTTTTTAGAAAAGCTCAAGCCGCTAACTTAAACTATTTTGACGTTGGCATTTTCTGGCTCGCCTAAGCCCATATGCTTCATTTCGAACTGATCTCTTTTGAATCCTTCATTCAAAATTTCATTACATTGTAAGATACACTGAAGAGCCAGAAAAACTGGTACAGGCGTGTGTTTGCAAATAATGGGGGTATGCAACTAATCATCGTAACCCGATGCGGTCAGCAACGCCTACATAAGACAACAGATGTCTGACAAATGTATCAGATAGGTTCCTGCTGCTGCAATGGCGTGTTTTCAAGATTTAAGTGACTTTGAACGTGGCGTTACAATCGGCGCACGAGAGATGCGACATAGCATCTCCGAAGTAGCGACGAAATTTGGATTTTCGCCTACAACCATTTCACGAGTGTACCGTGAATATCCGGTATCCGGTAAAACATCAAATTTCTGCCATCGGTTCGGCCGGAAAAAGACCTTGAAAGAACTGGACCATTGACGTCAGACGCGAATCCTTAAACGAGATAGACATGCAATACTTCCTCAAATTGCCACGGATTTCAATGATGGGGCATCTACAAGTGCCAGAGTGCGAACTGTTCAACGGACCGTCATTAATATGGGCTCTCAGAGCCGAAGGCCCACTCGGGTACCGTTGTTGACTGCACGGTACAATGCTTTACGCCTCTCCTGGGCCCGACAACACTAGCATTGACCTGCTGATGATTGGAAACACGTTGCCTGGTCTGACGAGTCTCTTTTCCAATTGTATCGGACGGATGCACGTGTACGAGTATGGAGACAACATCAATAATCCATATTGGATAATTCATCCTGTTTATCAACAGGGGACTGTTCAATCTGGTGCAGTCTCTGTGATGCTATGGGACGTGTGCAGTTGGCGTGATATGGGACCCCTGATACGTCTAGAGACGACTCTGACAGGTGACAGGTACTTAAGCATCCTGCCCGATCACCTACACTCATTCATGCCCATTGTGCATTCCAATCGATTGGGACAATTCCAGCAGGACAATGCGACACCCACGCGTCGAGAGTTGCTACCAAGTGGCTCCAGGAACACTCTTTTGACTTTAGACACACACCTAAATCCCCAGACATGAACATTATTGAAGATATCTGGGATGCCTTGCCACATGTTGTTGAGAAGAGATCTCCACTACCTCGCACTTCTATGGATTTGTTAACTGCCATGCAGGATTCATGGTGTGAATTTCCTCCAGGATACCTTCAGACATTAGTCGAGTCCATGCCACATCGTTTTGCGTCACTTTTGCGTGCTCATGTGGGCCCGATACGATATTAAGAAGGTGTACCAGTTTTTCTGGCTCTTCAGTGTATATTGTTAACTCTACGACTTAAATTAATTTTTTGAGAGAAAAACTTGTTTTACACGAGAACGAATATAATAGCAGGCTATTCTTATGAAGTTATGCCTAACATGGCGGAGGCTACCAGTTTTGTTTTGTGAACAAACCGATCGTTGCCATTGGCTCAAGAGAAATTAACCCCTTTTTGAGCCACGTACCTTAGCGTTTTATATATATAGACTTCGGAGCCAGAGATGCAAGATGATAATACTTGATTTCAATAATGAATTGGACAATCTTAAATACAACATGACGTGTTGTATTTCATCAACGAGGAATCAGTTTCTAAAGACCTGTCGTAAGTGTTTACGCAGTTATTTTTCTTTTTCCTGCGATTTCTTTCTATTCCATTTTATTACATTTCAGGGCGATATTTTTAGTAGAAACGTATTTTTTTATGTTAATTTTGATAGATTGAATTATTGGTTTCAGCATGTTCAATTGCCATGCAGCCTTCTGTCCGACGTACATAATGTCTAAGGAAATTTCCTTCTTTCGACTTTTGAGGTTTCTTTTAGGAAGTTTATTGAAATTATGGCCCTTGGAAACATTACCAAATTCATCATTAAATTTCAAAATCTTCTATAAAATAATTTTTGTAATTTTTGGTTTTTGAATTAAATAAATACTTTTATCAGTGTCTTATTTTGAAACTATATGCGGATTTTTTACGACAGAATTCTGAATCACGATTAAATTAACGATAGATAAATCGGCTTTGCAATCTCCGAATTCCTACAATATATAAATGCGAGAACTTTACCCTTGACCAAATTTAGCATGCATCAGACCAATTTACACTATTTATAATGAATGAATTTCACTCACAAATTCTCGATAAAAATAAAAATTAAAGTTTGTTTTCAATTTATTTTGGAAAAGATGTCTTGATCTTTACTTTTTATTTTTATTATCTATATTCTTAAGAGAGTACAGCCAAAAAATTGGAATGAAATGAATGCAGAAATTTAATGTAGAACGAACGAGAAGAAATAATTTTAAAATCAAACTTAAATTTTCTTCATTTTACGAATTTAGAGCATACAATGTATTCGAGTTCTATGTCTGTCTTAATTTTACAATTTATAATTTTAAATAATATTTCCTAAGTTTTCATATGATCAAAGAAATTTTTAATATTTATAATAAAATGTTTATTTCGAGTTTAATTATTTTACGTAAGGCAAATTTCCTAATGTGTTCAAAATGCAAACTTTATATTTATAGTTTCATTACCTACATCAGAAATGTTTTACATCCCGAGTTTTAAGGTAAGACTATGTTCCTCCCATTGGGGTCTCAGGAAGGAAATTGATTCACATGCCAAAACGTCACAAAACTTGGTATGGGAGATCCTATATATAGCGGTAACTATATATGTTAAAAACATAACTAATATCTTATTTTATAGATAAAGGGTAACAACAGAAGTTACAAAAAAAAATTTAAAATCGGAATTGTAGTTCAGCGACTACTGAGTCGCAAAGTTGGACAAAAATACGCATTAATTGGTAACGCGATCCTCTATATCTCGGTAGCTACATATGTTAAAAACATAACTAATGTCTTATTTTAGAGATAAAAGGTAACAACAGAAGTTACAAAGAAAACTTACGTAGACTTAAAAACTTACGAGAAACTTCGAGACACAAAAGAGTCACGCGCGTAAAGTAGTCCTACATCTTTAACATCAGAGGCTGTTTGAAAAGACCGCCTCCCGTCATTTGTTTTCTAATACAATTGCTTATACAAGTTATTTTTATCTGTTACTATTGCAATTCAGTTATTATTGTCTTACATCTAAAAATAAATAATATATTTACTATGACAGAAAATATTAATCACTTTCTAATCATTAGACACAAATATTTATTTTCATGAATTTTATGAAGAAATATGAAATGCTGAATAAAAATTAATAGTCACTGAAGAAAAAAATATCATAATTCTAAATAAATATGACAACTTAAGCGGACCCTCCGCGGAAAATAACACAATGTAAAAATTGTATTTGAGTTACAACACAGGCAGAGCCGATTCACTATTTTAGTTTCATTCCAAGAATAAAGTACCAAAAGCAAAGCTAGCAATTTATAAATGTATGGAAAAAATCTCCACGATAGAAAAGAAAAAGGCTGGAATCGTTTCTCGTGGGAATTACTAGGCATGCAAAAACACAAACCATTTATTTTCTATCAGCATGGATGTCACTCGAGCTGTGTGTGGTGGACTCGTTTAAATGTCAAAGAAGTTGTTAAGCGGGCGAGACCGACCGCGAATCACATGTTCATTATACAAAAAAATATTGTATGGATAAGAGCCTCACTTTTCAAGTGTCTTTTTTGCCACTGGGATTCGGAGGAAAAATGGTGTACCTATGCGATAGAAGATTGATAGCTTTGTCAGAAGACTTAGCGTCATAGTTTAGGCAATTTGATAAATTAAGAGCTAGTTTTCTTGGAATTTATTTTTGAAATGTCCTTCTTAACTTTGTTATTTGTGTTTTAAGTTTAAATCTTAAATAAAAACCAGTGTTTCATTTAATTTAAATTGATACAATAGAACAAATTATACAGAGTTAAATAATTTATACAGAGGTAATGCTAACGAATATATTATACAGAGATAATGCTAAAATCTTCATATCAAAATAGTTAGGATGAGTTTCCGATTCATCTGCTACGAATCAAAATTGAGAATAATATAAATTTTCAAAAATTTTTAAATTCATCCAGATTTCAAACTTAGTGCGAAAAGAAATAAAAGCATACTATTTCATACTAGAAGAAGGTAAACCAAAGCAATCTTTGCATTATATATTTTCACATTTTACAAATATGTCTTCAAGTTCTATGTTGACAAATTTAAACAAGTGTAGGGTAAAAAAAATTTCTCAGATTTGTAATCTCTAACGTGAGACAAATGTACTTATGCAAGATGTATATATTTACCTATTGGTGTCTAAATATCCAACGTTTGGTTATAAAAATAAGTTTTGTTTTAATACGTTCCATTAAAGCGAATAATTAAGTAATTTCATAGAATATCTAGGTATTCAACTAGGTAATTCATAAAATATCTAGTTATTCTAATGAACGGATTCCACGCTTTAACTGTAAGATATAAAAAATGTAGTGAAAATAGAATTCAGTTCATTTCTTTTTATTTCTAGCAAAAAAATGTACAGTGACATTAATTGCAGATATCAATAAAACAATTTTAATAGTTCAAAGATTTGCAGAATCATAGTAACTAGGGAATTCGAATTTCATAATGGATTCAAAATTCCCAGATATATGTTATCGAACTATTGTAAGTTTGGAAGTATATCATCGTTACTGTAAGTTCATTTTATCACTGGAATTCTATATATGTTTCAATGTTAAACATCGAAGACTGAGAGATTTTATTTATTGCGCGAGCGGCTTTGCAACGCTACTTCCAATTGCCAACCATGCGTTTACATTCTGGATACTTTCATATGACTCCAACAAAATACAGCTAACTGGTGCAAGAACGGCTTCATTCCGATCACGGCAGACATGAATGAAAGTTACAATAAAATGTTTCTTAAATTGGGGAGTTTACCACAGTTCTATTAATGATACAAATTCTCGCTGATTGGGACTTGTGATTAGGACAGGTAGAAATTTTGCGGCGTGACTAGAGGGCCTGATTCAATTGATCATTCAGTTCCGATAAAGCTGTAAATCTCTCTCATGAAAAGGGCGCTTCTTCGATCTTGACTGCTGCCATGATAAAAAAAACTGTTTCTGTGAACTTCAAAATTATTCCTCCTCTGTCTGTCTGGCATAAATTTGCTGTCAGCATCATTAAATCAGTGGTGTTTAATAAATCTTTCCTACTGGAATCATTTTTGCATGTTGGTCAATGGAATTACTGGTTTTCAAAAAACATGATGCAATGTCTTTTAAAAAGCCATACATAAATACATGCCACAATATTTTTTAAATGTTTTCTATCGAAATGACGATTCTATCAATTAGTAGTTACAAAACCCATTTATATCTAATACGCAATACTTGTATCGTGTTTATCCGTCCTCTCTAAGAGAAAATTAGTCACAGTTTTAACACGTTTAGGTTTAGATCTCACACGCGCTTTACCCGTGTTGATCATAATATGGGATACTATCTTCTACTGAGAGATTTTGCCCCTCTTTACCACGTATGTGGATGTCCCTCATCCGTCAAACATAAGCTTGCTGAATGGCCAGATCTTGAATCAAAACGTAGGCAGCAGTTCAGATCTAACGCAATCAGCTTCTCTGAACTATTACAAAAAGATTTCCTTACTCAGAGTTTTAAATTTCTCATATGTATCAGATTTTATACAGAAATATAGCACCATTAATGACATTTAAGTTTTTTTTTACTTGACTTATACATTTAAAAATTAATTCGTTTTTTCTTACAAAAATTAGAGTGGCACAATATCTCCCAGGCGTATACAATACCAAAAAAAAAAAAAACCAAACCTGCATCTTTATGCAATAAATGTATTGCGTATCCTAATTATTTCGCGCATTTTAGTAGAGATTACACAAAATTAATTCTTGCTATTTCACATATTTTAACTGTCGAAAGCAGAGCATTTCTATCACTTACAAACGCCTGTATGAAATATAGTCTGATTCAACCATTTGTCGGAATGTCTCCAATTCATTGTTCCCCGCAACCGCGAGACTGTCACATTGACATTTGGCATCGAAAGTAAAAACCTCTGGTTTAACCATCACCTTCTCCAAGTACCCGAGGGAGGAAAGGCGGCGCTTTCATTTTTTTCGAGGAGGCCTCACGTTGGTTAAATACTGCGCGGGGCCACTCTTGACGGTAAAATTATCGACCGATAATATTATGATGTCACCCTTGCTGTTATTGTCACGGTGAGGTTCGAATAGTTCATGGAGCCCTCCCAGGTAGACACAGGCAGTTGTTCTCCAAATCTGACCCGTGCCTGCCAGGTCATCCGGGTCTTTGTCTTGTTCGCTTCTGGAAATCGTTACCATGCTAATGTCTTTGCACCTGTTTTTATTAGAAAGGATGAGATGTTACCGAAATTGGGATGGAACAAAAAAGGGGGAAAGATCTTTATTTCTTGATATTTTTTTCCTTTCTTTCTCGAATATTGCAGTTGAAAATTTATTCACAAATGCACAAGCGCTTTTTACAATGAAAGCAGTGAAAATAATTGACTTAGTTTTTATTTTCTGGTTTTATTTAGAAGATTACGTGGAGTCGTGTTTCTTAAGATTTGAGATTCAGTATTGTATTCTTTGTATTTGTGACTCAGATTTTTTAAAATAGAGTTCTCTTCCAATGAATTTTGGAATTTTAAATAATCAAAATCATTATTTTTGTGTGTGTGTCCCATGCATGGATATTTTGAGAGCTATATTACATTTTTGTATTAAAATAAACTTTGTTCCTTATTTTTGTTTCAGTGCTGACTTTTTCGCCTTTTTTTTCTTGTCTTCGAGCCAGCTTGCGCAGGGGGAGGGGAGGAAATAAGTTTTAAATCTCTGAAACAGAGTTCTAATATTTAAGTTTTTTAAAGTGAATGTTATTTTTATATTTGATAATCTGCATTTGCATGTTAAAAATCTCTTTTTATGTAATCGAAAAATAAACTTTTCTTTATCGTACTTTTTTATTCCGCAAAATCTTAATTTAAAATTTTAGTTAGAAGTCATCTTTATTCTTTATTTGAATTATATGGGTATTTCAGTCAAATACTTAGAGATAGATGTATATTAAATATATGCAAAATTAGAAATATTCTTAAAATTTTCGAAAAAGAATTTTGATGGATGAATTATCTGTAAAACTTCATTTAACTTTCCAGCATCGCTCAGTACTTAAATATTCAGTAATAATGCACTCTCTTGGGGAATGCTCTAAGCAAAATTCTTCGAAATATCCGATAAAGGAATTTTTTGATGTCGAAAACAAAAAATGTGTTTATATTTTTTTTAATAAAGTATTTATAATTTTTGTAGTCCACATCAATTACCTATGGAATACATTGCCCATCTTACATTTACTTTTTGTAATATTATATTAGCACTTCTTAAGACTAATATGCAGCTAGATGTTAGATGATATGCGGAGTTACGTTTATTTTGTGGTTGTGACTCACGAATTGACTCCATAAAGTTCTCTATTAACTTGTAAGAATTGCTAACACCAAGTAGACGCAGAATGATCACAAGTGTTTGTGTGTCCCTGGTGCAACACAATCATCTTTGAATGCGCAAGAGATGATTGCGATATCGGACATCAACGGATACATTTGGCTTCTAAAAGGTTTCTTGAACGGTAAGCGATTATTTTTAAGCTACAGAATAACGTTAACGATATTAAATGTTTGTTAATATCGTATATACAATCTAAATTCTAGCTATTAAATGAATGTTAAGGCTTTTTGACTTCTATATTGTGAAATCGAATGCTACGGTCAAGTAGCAATAATTTGAGAGAAAGAACTGACGAACTTCATAGTTTAAATAGAATTGTTCATAGTCGTTGACAAATACTGATATATAGAAAATGGCAGATAGGCTTAACATCGGGAAGTGGATCATAATAGGACTACAGAACTGGAATGTAATTGCGTAAAAAATATTCGCAATGATAAAGTGAATCAATTTATTTCAAATCATTTTGTTGAAACATACTATTGCAATACCAAGGAAGTGACGGCAGTAAAAATTAACTCCTTTCAAAGCAGCTGATACGATGATGATGCACGAAAAATGAAGGATGAATCTTTAAGAGAAAGATGAAAGAAAACCTCAAAATTTTAGCTCCTCTCAGTATTATAAAATTTTTATTCTGAAATGTAATGATGTTTGCATAAAATAATTCACAATAAAAGAGCATTATTCATAATAAATCAAAAGCATGTCAAAACTTTGATTTGAATAGTACATGATTAATCTGATTTTATTTGATAATGCTGTGTATCTAATTTTTTAAAATCTACTCTAATTGTGGAACATAATGAACAAAAATATACAGAGCTTTTGCATAATGGGCTAATTTGGGAATTTTTGAAAGTATCACACTTATAATTTGGTTTTTTTTCATTGTGGTGACTAGATACTGTAATGCCCTAGCAAATAAAAGGAACAGCTAAACACCTAAACAACTTAGATTTATAGCTGATTCTCGAAACATCTTCTGAAAATGCTTTCAAAGAACTACATTTGATATAACCAGTCAATCTATTTTTGAATGAAAATCGTAATAGTAGCCTTACTAATTAATTGCATCATATAATTTTAGAACTGTTTTTTTTTAGTTTCATTTCCAAATTTTAAACTTTCTTTCCTTTTTACTATTCATGCCTTTTCAGCATTCAAATATAGGATGATCCAAAGTTCATAGATTTTTATTGTGTAAACTTCAATTTGTAAAGCTTACAGGTTAAAAAAACTTTGCATGCTGAGTTAATTAAAATACACCTATATTTATTGCTGATTTCGTTAAAAATTATTGATTTAGTTAATAAATAACCATGGCAATATTTCTCTGTCGAGAAAATGTTAAAAGATCGGAGAAAGATTCTAGTTTCAATGGAATTCAAATTAGTTATCCAAAAACTAATCCTGTTAATTTTTCATTTCCTCCACAAGATTCTGATATTGTGCATAACGGTTGTCTAGCTGTTGTCCAAAATTAGAAATAATTTTTATACAATCAACAATAGACTGAATGTATTTGTTTTAAGACAATGAATTTTTTCTTAACATTGAAAAAACAGTGTCATTTGTATAAAAATGACATTGTTCTTCTTCATAATTCAGTTTAGCCTAAGAGAAGCTGAAAAAACAGTTAACTTTTTATTGTTCATGTTAGAAGATCAGTTTGTTCTTGCACCGTTAAATTTTGAACAGCTTTAAGATTTTCATTCTTATTTCATAATTGAATGTGAGCATAAAAACTGCATCAAACCTGATATACACAAATCAAAGAATCTGCTTTTTTGCTCTTCTCGTATTCAGAGAGCATCAGAATCTCGAGCATTCCTCCTGATTTTCTCAAACACACTTTCTTGAATGTTGGGATGTTTTTAGCAACATTAATATGATGAGTTATATGTGTTTCTAATGAAATGTGCTAGCTCTGATTGAAAACACTTAAAAGCATTCTGTTCACTAACAGGTACAGTGCTCAAATTCAAGAATTTTTGAAAATTAGAAAGATTTCTTTGAGCAAAAGTATTGAGATGCAATAATCTTGAAGAAGTAAGTCAGTTTTATTTACAAGTTGACGCAATTTTGCCTAACATGGCTGATAGACTATAAAACCAAACCACATAATCAGTAGTTTGTAAGTTACAAATTTTGCGAGTTTTACAATATAGTGCTCAACAAAATTTACGGTTTAATAAATTAGATAATTAACATTTAAGTTTATTTAAAATAGCTCTCCGTACATTTTGATACAGATGATAATGACCTCTAAAATTATTTAAAGCAGATGAAGGTATTTTTAACTCTTTTGCAGTTTCTTGCTTTATTTGGTAAAAAGCTGACTGCCCGATGCATTTTTAGTAAATTTTATTAATTTTGCATAATTTATGGGGATTTTTTCATATCATAGATATTTAAAAACAATTTCTTCATTTACACATCAGTCCATATAAGAATTGTCAGCGCAAAATTTGATATTTGAACGAATACTTGATCTGACGATATTTTGATGAAACATCGAAAAATCGTCAGATGAAGCGATTTTAAAACGTAAACCTAACTTCATTCATCTACTCTTGTATTAACGAACAAGTACTGTGGTGAAGTCGGTCAAGTTTATAAAATTTTTTAAAACTATATTTTGAACATATAAGTAAGAGAGTTTTAGAGTAAAAAAATTAATGGATAATTTAAAATTTCCTTCAATACTTCAATTAGTTTTAAGAACTTTTGGTGTCTAAACAACTAGAGAAAAAAAATGAAATTTAATGTTTTTGTTTGAGATTATTTACGTAGGACCCAAATAATTTATAGCAGCGGTTCCCAACCTTTTTGGTTGTGCGGACGACCTGTTGATTAACAAATATTTTGAGGTCCACTAAGTATATTATACAAATAAAAAAAATACAAACATACACACGCGCATATTATATATTACAATGTAAACAAGACAAAAGATGAAACGAGAAATTTGGAAAATATAAAATAACGGAAAAAATATCATGGTAAGCCGCTCAGCAGGAGGAGAGGCTTCCCACTGATATTCCTAGTGCTTTTTTCTGCTAACATCTGACTTATAAACGTTAAATTAAGCCGTTATCCCCCCAAAGAGCACTAACCGCAAAGCAAAAAAGACTTTTCTGTCGGATTAAATTATTGTTTATAAACCAAAAAATGAGCGACGACTCTTGAAGCTCCCCTGACTTCAACTCTTGACTAGTGTTCCACGGCCCACTAATACGCTATCCGAGGCCCATAGGTTGGGAACCGCTGATTTATATCATTTTTTTTATAATGGACGCTGTTAAACATTTGGGAAGAAACAATCATTTTATTGATTTTGGCTTCGCAATTGAAAACTGCGAAGTTTGAGTGTATTTTGCCGAGTGAAGCGGAACTATTTGCAATTTGTTGCATATATAACTTAGATAGCATTAATATTGAAGAAATGAGACAGTAGAATTATTTTGAAATGTTTTGCGATTGTGTTTTTTGGAGTTGGTTCAGTATTGCATAAACGCACTCAATTAGAAAACTTGTGCAAAAAAACAGTTATATAACCTATGTATTATACAATGTTTTACACACTGAATATTCAACTTTAAAAATTTTATCATAACTTTTAATCACAAATTTTTGTGTTTTAAATAAAAATTCTCGATTTTCTCTAATGTTGGTTAGACCCAATGCACAGAATGTTAATAACAGTATCTTTTCTTTGAAGAAGGCAAGATCTGTTTTAATAAAAGTGATTTTGTATGCACACATTTTCCGGCCTGTCTTATAGATTTAAATCAGTTCAGATCACTTAGGATGTGATTGGACTCTAAATAAATGATTTAGATAACAATAAGGCGAGAAATAAGAAAGAACTGAAATGAGTGCACGTGCATAACTTATAGTCTATGCATTTATAATTAGCATTTACTGAAATATTTCAAATGCAAGGTTAAAATATATAGCGTTTGTTTCAGTGTGATGGGGAGAGGTGTCTTATGAAAACATAAAAAAATAGTTTGATTCATATTCATCCTTAAAAATTTATTCATATGATAATAATCTCAGTGCAAAGGAGAGACATGGGTAGCACTTTATAACTGTTTAATGCACATCACATGACAAGATAGGTATCTGCGATAATTTTGACGAAGAAACAAGGCGTCGGTTACAAATCCGGTATGATCTCTGAAAACCGCCTTTTACTGAAATTGTTGGATCCAGTTGATAGAAGCTTCTCAGGAACTGCTGGACCATGCCTGCACATCATCAGATGTTTTGTTCAAAAATTATTAAATCGAAAGAAGGACTACATAGACTGAAAAAAAAACGAAGTTCATACGTCTCAAACATTCCTTTAAAAATTAGAGATGAATAAAGTATTTCCACCTGATATGTACGGTATTTACTAAATATAACTATAGATGTAGCTTCGGATAGAAAAATACTACACCCTAAACGAAAAACAGCTAGAAACAATTCCATGTGCAGAATATAGACTATCTTATTTATGTATGAGAATTTACATTACAGGCATAAATCAAGTTCTCCAAGAGATTTTAACGCTATAAGGATTTTAAATGTGTTATTATAAGTCTTATGCCGTAATTTATAATTTTCTTAGCACAAGTATAGTCAAAGTTGGACGGACATGCAGATAATGTATTTTACATTGTTTGCTGTTCAGAAAGAAAGCTGACAGCGTATAAAATTTCTGCAGTGATCAACACAGACACATTTCGGACTTCCAGGCCTATGCAAAGATGAGCATTACAAATATTAAATACAAACTCCAAGAGTAGTGGCCTAAGTGCCCGGAGTGGTGTAATAAAGTTTTGAAGATAAATCGAAATTTAAGCGATGTTCATAAGTAAGTTATATAGGATGACATTAACTTCTATCTACAATTTCCCTGTTTGAAAGAAACTTCAAAAATATTGAGATGTTTAAAACTGGATTTGAAGTTTAACATTTAAACTGGTGATTTACAAAAAAGCTTCATTGGTATGGTATTCGAGCTAGAAAACTAAAAACATGCTTTACACTATCCTCTTGCTGCAGAAGAGAGTAATCTACGGGGCCGAAGAATAGTATGTGTACTGGATTCATGAGGTAGTGACCTGATATTTTTTTCCGAATTCTATTGTGACAGTTGGATCCAAAAAGTATTTTCACATAACCAGAAAAAAGGGAGAAGTATCACCAGTTTAATATTCTCTAGAAGCACTAATATTGTTACAACTATTGCATGTTGAGGTTTCCACAAATTTTCTTCTATAATAAAACTGAAATAGGTATCTGAATTGTTTTCTACTTCATTTCGAAATGGCTATCTTGTGACAATTGCTCTATGTAGTATGACTTGAAACTCGGCTACTTTCTTCTGTTCTAATTTTCGGAATGCCACACGATTAATTGAAGATGAAGATACCTTTATAAAGTGAGTTAAGGAGTTTGCAGTTGCTTTTTTCCACTATAGTATAAAATCTTTGTTGCATCCATCCACTTCGACAACAATGGCTATGCTGAAATGTAATTTGTCTCGAGGCCATTCTATTTATTGTGTTCAGACGTAAGTTAAACAAAGTTTCAGTGAGTGACCTTGTAATCTTGTATGAACTAATATAACAATGATTATAAAGGCTTATCTTCTTTTTTCAATGCCCCAAATCCTGGGGTTTGAAGGACTTTCCCCATTGAAAAAGTGGAAGGAGATGATCTTTAGCTATCTGTTGATAGCTGACTGCGCAAAAAGGGAAAATCTATTATTGTATTTTTGGTGATCGCATTTGCTTCATCAATCAATGGTTTTTCACTTGTTGGGGGAACAGCCTTAAGAGGTACATATGGAAATAAGCCTGAAACTTTAATTATTGAAACCCAAACAAGGACTTTCAATGCAATAATAGAATTTCAAACTGAAAATTAAATTAATGCATTCAAGTAATACAGAAAGGCAGTGGTGGTTTTTTGCACAGATGTTAAAGGCGCTCTCCTCGTATCCCTAGAATCTAGGGGGCCTCAAAACCTATTCAACGTACATCGTAATGCTAAGCCAAAGGTGAATGTGCGACATTGGGTAGGGGGAGGAGGCCTCAAAGCAATGTTACGCCTGTGGCCTCACATTGACAAAATCCTCTACAGCAGGAAGGTAATTTTGATTAACAGCTTAGGCGAACAGTTAATAAACTGTAGGTCTAAATTGTTCGAAGGAGGCTATTTTCTCAAGTTTGGTCTTAATATCATTAATCATTTGCCATTGTAGTTAGCTTTTCCCTAGTTTTCTACGGCAAGACAAGGTTTATACTCGTAACTTTAAGTTATATCTTAATTTATTCAGAGAAAATCACTTTAAACATTTAATTCTTCTTCAATCTCATGATAAAAATATTTTTTAAAGTTTTATTTGTTTTCAAAGTGCTGAAATTTCCAGTAAGTTCCTAATTCTCTACGACTAACATCAGTTAATAATATACCAGTTATCTACAGTTTGAATAAATAATTCCTACACAGCCTTTTCTAAAACATTTTCCGCTGCTATAAAGTTAATTAAGAGATTATCAGCAATGTTCGTTATGGAAATCTCACGCGTTTTGCATTCTTAATGCTTATAGCTTTCATCCGTCTATAATTTTGTAATGCAGTTTTCAAACTCTGTTAATACTTTCTAATCTTTTCGACACGGTAATTAGTCCATTGTTTTGAGTTTTCGGTTAATCCATTAGCGTGAGCAGACTATTTTAATGTCTTTAATGGGCTAGACTCTAACGAAGGTTAGGGTCTAGGCCATTAAAAGGTGAAACTTAATTAAGTAGTTGCCCTTGCAGAGAGAAAGCGCAAGAAAGTTTCGCCAGTTTTGCTAAATTCTTTGCTATGCTAAATTAGCGAACACTCTCAATCACTTTCTGACAATATTCTGAGTTTATCTGTACCGGTTTCCAAAACATTGAGAAGAGAGGCAAAATTTACTCTGTTTAACAAGTAATTAAAATAAATATACTAAGTAACTACAATGAATAATATCATGTTATATTTTAACTAATTCTAATGAAAAATAATCACAGCAATTCATAGATCATTTTTTCTTTATTGTGTAAACTTTTGCTAATAAATATTATATACCTTCACGAAACTGGAAATGTTTTTGCATCGCTATTTTCGGAATAAATAATCTGAATGAACACTCATTGGATTAACGGATAATTTATATTGTTCTGCCGAGAAATTTAGGAGGATTAAAATCACTCTAATACAAAGTGTATGGCGTAATGATTGTTTATTTCAGAATCCGCTTTTAATTGCATATTTGTTTATTTTTAAGCGATTCCTAATGACTGATTTCTAGAGTTAATTATTTTTTATAAAGTACGAAACCAGGAATTAAGTTTTCTTTGAGAAGCATAAAATATTAAATCCGAAATTGCTTGCTGATTATTTGAGCAGATTATAAAAATTTAAAAAAAAAATTGCTTCAGATATTTTTTAAAATTAAATTCTTAACCATATTTCAAGAATTCTAAGAACATGATAAGTGAGAACGAGACTACACTTAAGCGTATAACTTACATGATGAAATTATAGTGAGTCCCCTCCAATGTGGACCTCATGCAAATTGATGTTACCGATAACTTATCGAAAGAGAATACTGAACAGTTCTTGACAACTTCTCAACCATAGACATTTTTTAATCTTTACTCTATTAGCAAAAGTTTTGACGAGTAAACATAGATCAGTCCCCGAAACACGATTGACTTAGTGACAATTGTCCCCATACATCTACTCTTAAATATGTCTGATCTCTTCCGACAGCTCTCGCTCTCCCGCATTTTCAGTGGACTTCTTACTTTTGAGTGTGGTCGCAAAAAATTTTCCTGTTTATGCCAGTATGATCTGGGATCTCTCACGCGTTCTTGAATGTCTAGAGTTTTCTGAACATTTGCTGGTGTATGTCTTTGATCGTGTGATTGGTCAAATGGGTTTGATCTCTGCCCCTGAGCTTGGGGATAAGCAACAACAGTAAACCATCAAAATGTAAGAATATTCATACGTGAAAATTTTTGAAATAAAATCTCTCTTGTCATTCTCTAGTTTATTCACGCTGTTTCTCGTAATTATAGCGTTAATATTAACAGGATAGACTTACGAATTTATCATTTCTGGCTCCCGAGGTTCAAAAGAAAACGAAACGAAGCCGACGTGCTGAACTGAAAAAATTCAGACAAAGTTTTCAATGAATTCAAGCTGTGAGTGATTTTGAGAAGCATTGCTCGCTGACGCAGCATGCATGTCTTTCCGATTTCATCGATTTCGGATACAAAATATAACTTCGTAAAAATGCACATTTAAAATTCAATCAGTTTTCGAAAAATATTACACTTTTTAAAAACATGATTAAAATAAGTTTGTATCTGTAAGTACATATGCATGTTTCATAATATATCTCTGTGGTATGCGAATAAAACGCTTTTTTGAAACACGGGGAATCGAAAGATTAGGGAAAAGTAGGTATATATAAAATGCTGATAATTCTAGTGTTACCATTGTTAGCTCACTAAATAATAGCTATGAATCGATTTCTTAAGTATCATCCTGAAAGTTGATAGCTTGTGCATTTTCAAAATGTATTTTTATCGACTTAATAATTCTTCTAATTGTAGCAACACTTCCTGTCTATTATGAGCTTTCTTCCTAAAAGATCCGAAGTATTAGACCCGACTAAAATACACTTCAGCGTTTTGTACGTAAAAGGAAACAATGGCCAGCCTTCTCATTTAAATACAAAGAATGGGACGGTCTTTTGTAACACGAGTCAGGATGGGTCTATCACATGGGAGTAATAGCTCTGTCACTGAAGCGTTAAATAGGAATAAAATTCACCAGCTAGTAAGTGTGGCGGATCTCGTTAGCGACATCCGCTGGCGGATTTATAAGGATTCATAACAAATGAAAAGAGAAATGAAAAAAGCCGAGAGAATTAATATTGATTATTTAAAATTAAATACTTCTGAAAAATGATTTAAAATTTTGATAAAAATATTGTTTATTTGGTTGCATAATCTTTGGATGCAAGTCTTGTAAACATTTCTGAATTTTTGAGGGGAAATTTTGGGTCTGGGGCTTAAAATCAGTTTGTTATTTGACTACTAAAACATTATAACAGAATAATTTATACGTTAATTTCTGACTGAAAAAGTTATGCGTCTATTTAGTTCGTAAGAAAACCTATACAATTCTTTTCCATTAACTCACTCAACTTTTTTTTTTGCCGCGTGAAAATTTAGTTCACTAGTTCTGTTAATCGAGATTAATAGTATTCTCCGCAAAAGACGCATCTCTTTCTTAGAAATTTCTGAAATCCTATGACGACAAATTCCATGGGATAAAATAAAACCAAAGATAGAGAATTTCTCACTGATATAAATTATACTAAATTGCTGTCCAAGCAGCACAGGTATTTCAGTAAGCTTCAGTCAGGTTGCAAAATAAATTCCCGTGCCGATTCAAATGTCGACTTCGTCTTCTGGCGTTCAAAATTGCAAGGTCGGTCCCGCGTTGCTTCAAAACTGGAAATTAATATTATTTAACCATATAAAAAGAGAATAGATTAACAGTTGTAACATGTTTACAGCTTCTTTTTAAATTATATTTGCCTGTATTGTCTAGAATATTCAGTTCTATGTCTTCAGTTTTTCCCATCACGCATATTTGCCATAATATGAATTAAAATGCAGAAGTAGCAAGTGTTCTTGTCTGCGTAACGATCAGTTGCAAATTTTTAAACTGCATCTCATACAACATTAAAATAATTTTGTTTATATTTAAATTGACCTTTTAATAACATACTTCTAATTATTTATTTTACTAAGTTTCAAACGTATAATGACAATTCTCTTCTTAAAGAACTAAAAAATATCAACGGTAAATACAAATTATCTTGTTAAACCATGAATTAGCATTTACCGTCCGTTTCCGAAACTTTTAACCAATTAAAATATCAAGCAAGTCACGGGAAAACGTCATTACAACTTTAAAGTTCTCGTTTTGTTCCCACGGTTGATTCTAGCATTAATTACTCAAGCTATTTTTTGCTTTTTCTTTCTACTAGATTTGTAGTCATAAGCAGAATTTTATATTTTCCTCTCATTATTGGAAAAGAAAATGCCTTCAGATTGGTTTCTGCTGTAAGAGAACATGTTAAAAGAAACTGATACATTTAAAGAATTAAAATTAATTATGAAATTTATATTTTAAAGCGAGAATAATTAAATTTTGGAGTCCCCTCTAAACCAGGGCTTCTTTAAAATATGAGTCATTCCCTTTCCATTTAGGAGATATCTGGTATGAACTTCAGAGTTTTGAAAATATTGTCAAAGTATAATTTGATACACAGTTTCTAAAGTTCGCCAAAATGTCATCTTCATTTGAAATATTTTGTTGGAAATTCTTCAAAAGACTTATTTATAAAATGTTTTATCAACAATTAATGCTCCAATAATTTATACTTTTCTATATATACGTATTAATGGAAGGCGAAAAAGGTTTTGATCATAGCAAGTATCACTGAATTTTGTTTTCAAGCTGAAACAAGAACCAGAATGCCTTCTACTTTCTGCACACTTACTGAATATGACATGTTTTGTGTTTACCTCTGTAGCATAATGATGAGAATTTAGAATGCATTTTGGGCGTCATTCTTTTGACCGATTGAGTACTTACTGAATATGGCATGCTTTGTGTTTACCTTTGTAGCATAATGATGAGAATTTAGTATGCATTTTGGACGTCATTCTTTTGACCGAATGGGTACTTACTGAATATGGGATGTTTTGTGTTTACCTCTGTAGCATAATGATGAAAGTTTAGTATGCATTTTGGACGTCATTCTTTTGACCGATTGGGTCCTGAATTTGGTATAGATATATAATTTTGGTGCCAAGTTTACATGCGAAATTTCATTTATCGAGCTTGCTGCATTTTTAGTTACATCTTTCATATACGCATGAATAGACAGACAGACAATCATCTCGTTGACGGATTGTATTCAAAATTTGATACAGATCTACAATTGTAGTAATAAATTCATATGCTAAATTTCTCTCTTATAATTCACTGCGATTTTCATTTTTCGTGTTTACATACATACAGAAGCATAAACAGACACAGAGACTTCCTTCTGGTGGCTTTTATCCAAACTTTATTTATTTATTTAAAGAAAAGCGCACTACAGAGAAAGCTTCATTTACAAAGTGCAATGAACAAAAAACATACAAAGAACACAAGCCACAAAGAGTGTGTCATAAAGGTACTAAGAAACGCATTGGAAAAAAAAGTTGAATGCAGAATAGACAAAATTTCAAAGCAGAAAACCATAATAATCATAAAAATGTGAACGCATAAATGATTTAAAACGAAAACAAGCAATCACAAAAGCATTAAAAGACACACTAAAATTCCAAAAGTCCATGTCACATTAATTTCATAAAAACACACACATTTAAAAAAATTAAAACATTAAATCAATAAACCATTTAAAAAAAGAGCAAGGACCGAACACACAAGCACAAGATTCTAAAAAACGGAAAGTGCACACGAGAGATAAAAATCAATTGCTGAGTAAAAAAATTGAACACAGACCCATGTAAAAACACCAAATAACGGTTGATTACATAAGAACACAGATGAGTGAAACCCATAAAAATTTTAAAAATTAATTACAGTCAAAGTGTTAAAAAGCAAAGTAAAACAGATCATGTATTTAAAAGTTGTATACAATTCGATTTAAAAATACCAGGAGACATATTATAAATGTCAAGTTCATCAGGGAACCTGTTAAAAGTTCATAAAATTTATGCAAAGAGAACCTGTTAACATAATTAAATACCGAATATACATTTGGAAAAGAACTTTGGTTCCTTAAAGATCTGAAAAGCACAGCAAAATCTATAGAGCTCAGTATATCACTACACTCGACCGAACTATTAATAACTTTATAGAAAAAGAGAACGCAAAAAACATCACGTCTGGTACATAAACTAAACTGTTAAAGATATTAAGCAGACGTGAAGAAACATCTTGTAAGTAAAATCCATTTTTCTTGTAAAGTAAATAACGCAAGAAGCTAGTTTAAATTGGCTCAATAATTTCAATTTTATTACGGTAATTGGAATGCCAGATATTATTACAATATTCCAGTTTGGATCGGACATGAGTGTAGTACAATACCTTCAAGGCAAGTTCACTGGATAATTCCATAATTTTGCACTTAAGAATTCCAAGCCTACGATATGCCTTAGAGGCCATGGAAAAAATGAGTTGAGAAAAATAAAGTTTAGTGTCAAAGATTATACCAAGATCCGTGACTGAATTTGCGAGTGATAAAACAAGATTGTTAATTTTATATACATGATTCAAAGGTTGAGCTTCTCGAGAATAACTAAAAATACTACATTTTTCAATGTTCAGGTGTAATCTGTTGTCTGTGCACCACTTAAAGAGACAATCAAGATCTCTTTGTAAAATAACAGCATAGATGCTGTTGTATTGAACTAAACAATTTCAAGTCGTCAGCAAATAAAAGATACCCAAAGTACTTAAAAACACAAGTAAGGTAAGCAATGAATAAAATAAAAAGCAGAGGTCTAAGATTAGAGCCCTGTGGGTCACCGGAAGTACTAGTAAACTCAAGATAAACAGCATTATTAAAATAAACATAGAGTGTCCGATTACATAAATAGCCAATCAGTCAGGTTTACACGAAACCCAATACGATGTAACTTATTTAAAAGAATACCAAAATCGATAGAGTCAAAGGCCTTAGAAAATTCGGTGTAAATAACAACAAATTGAGAGCCAGATTCAAATGAAGAAATAATCTTATTTGTCTAGAAGAATAAATTTGTGGCTGCTGAGCGCTTTGGTATGAACCCGTGTTGAGATCAAGAAATTAAGTTTTTAACTTAGTGTAAAAGCCTTTTTTGGATTATACTTTCGAAAATCTTAGACATAGGACTTAAAATAGCAATGGATCTATAATTTTTACAATTCTGTGCATCACCTTTTCTAAAAACAAGAATAATCCTTGTTTTCTTCCAGACATGAGGAAATACTTTTGTTCTCAAAGACAGATTAAACAAAACAAGAAGGAGATGAATGAAAAAATCTGTACATCCCTTAATAATAAAAGAAGGAATGTGATCCACACCCACAATTAGGGAAAATTTCAATTCCCTGATTGCCAAAACCACATCATCATAAGTTAGCTGTCAATTTTAACAATATCCCCGACGCAGTTGTTTTTGTATTCATTATTTCCGCCAAGTATGTGCTAGGCTTGAAATCATAACTAAAATAATCAGAAAAGGCATTTGAGATATCGCCATCGTTTTCATAACACACGTTATTATAGTATAAACTATTAGGAGAATTGATGTTTTTATTTTTGAAATAACACCAAAATTCTTTAGGATACTAAATTAGATTATTTTCCGTAAGCCGTAGATATGTGTCATAATCCTTTTGGATATTATACTTAACAGTAGATCTAAAGATTTAATTCATCAACTGAATCAGGATTATCACCTTTTAAAGCTAACTTACTGACCATGGCTTTCTTTTTCATTAATCCTTTGTTTTCCATCGAGTACCAGAAGGGAAATCTCACAGTAGCATTTTTTTCAGTAACAGTTTCAGTTTTTAACAGTTCTGAAATTTGATACAATCCTAAAATTTGATACAAAACCTAAAATTTCTGAGTAGAGTCCACATACGAAATTGTAATAGTCTCGGTCGTTGCGCTTTTAAGTCATCGAGTTCAAAGACAGACAGACAGATATAATTCCAAAAAGCGTTTTCTCTGACCCAGAGAAGTCTAAAAAGTGGCAATTCCTCAAGGTGTCGACGATGAATTTTTCGACAATAGTTGTATATTTCGTAAACGAGAAAGTAAAAAACCATTGTCTTAAAAAGCTTGTGTCAAAGAACTAGAGGTTTTGCTTGATAGGGAACAAGCTTCGAATGATTATTCAGGACACTTCTGGCTCAAAATTAGCAGTGCAGAGTTCGTTGGGTAACTTAAAGATATTTTCCACGTAGAATATTGTTACCAGTGTAGAAATTCGCCCTTAGTTTTCAAAATTCAACTATAAAAACTTAAGGCGAAAGAAATAAAAAAATAATGAGCATAATATTCACTTTCTTTCAATCCAACATTTAAAAAATTATTTATTATCATTGGATATTAAGAATTCAAGTGAAAATAACTAAATCATTTAAAAAATCTTATTTTAGTCGATTATTTGGCATTATTTTCCGACTCATATAACTATTGTTTTATTGCCAACTAGCCGCCTTCGGCAACCAGCTTGTTCGCCGGGAATATAATTTCGATTGAATCTCTTACGCACAATTTGATATTCATGGTTCCCTTAACAATTTTAAATGTAAAATTGTGATAGACATATAACCCATGTTCTTTCAGTAGCTTTGCACCTATTCTGTTCGTTGACTGCACGAACGTCCTTAATAGAGTCAAGTGATTGGATGTGTCATGCAACATCAAATTGCACAGTGTCGACATCAGCTTCACTCTTATTCCTCCTGCAAAATATGCATTTGTTTTTAACGTTAAAATGGCGCGACACATTTCACTTCCAGCCGCATATTAGCTGGATGAAAATATCCTGATTAAAACGTATGATAGAGAAACACCCAACTTAATGTTTGTTTAAATAATGAAAACGGTTTGAATTGTGATGAAACAATGAAAAGTACTGTTGTAAATTATGCCAAAAAATATTTTTTTAATTTATTAAAATTAGAGAAAACGGCAATTTAATTGATATAATTGAAAAGGTAATGTTTTGCCCTTTCAGATGGTGTAAAAATAATTTTTGTGCTGTAATATTTTCGGAAGTTATAAAGGAAAAACGCCAAAATTTCGCTAAATTTTTAATTAATTAAAATTCTAATTAAAATTTCAAAAAAGACTCCGAGGTGCACATTTCCACCTTCCAAAGTTTGCTTGTGCCGAATTTCGTAGCTCTAGGTCCAGTGGTCTGCCCTGTAGAGCAACAACACCACACAGATACACACACACACATTCTCTTTTATTATTAGTAGAGATGTTTATAGAAATTCATGATAGTTGACTGCTTACTAATAAAAATCAAAATATTAATGACTGGAAGTTTAATTATACTGTGTTTTTTACATCATACTGCATTTCTAAACATTTTCTGATTGAATTCTTTTTAACGTAAATGGCGTTCCTTTCGTTAACATTGCTCTTTTAATTGTTAGGTGAACTAGTGTTATGATAAGAAGCTTTTGTCAAATGTATTTTCTTTATACGAGGGTGGTTCGATAATAAAGGTACAAGTCAAAATTACACTGCCAATTATAATTCCAGAAAATATTCAATGCATTTCATAAAAACTACATAGTTTCGTTTATTTCTTGACATAATCGCCTTAAACGTTGAGATATTGATCCCAGCGTGACAGTAGTTAGAGCATCTCATCAAAGTACTGCTGTTTGTGAAGTTGTTTGAAGTATTCCAGAACTATGTTTTGCAAATCCTCTTGATCCGCAAAGCGTTTTCCCGCCAAACATTTATTTAAAGGTCCGAATAAATAAAAATCCGAGGAGCTGGATCTGGACTATAGGGTAGATGTTGCAGGAATTCCTTAATCAAACGCTCGACATTTGAGCAATTGTCATACGTGTGTGAAGTCATTGATCTGCCTACTTTCTTCTCCTGATCATCCTTCGGATCCGTTCGTCTATCTTTAAATTGTCGGCATTAAACGTTGCCTTTTTTGCGCCTTAAAATGTTTGGCCCATAAACAATTCGCAATCTGCGACGAACTTCGCTCTGGTTTACGCCTTCGGCTTGCAAAAATCTGCTAACTGCACGTACATCAAACTTTGCATATTCTGCGATTAGTCGCGCTATGTTTCTTGGCCTCTCGAAAGCTCGATTTGTCTTGCACAAAACGATACTTCAGTCTAAGTTATTGCACTTCTAAACGTAACGAATGATGCAATTTACGCCAATATTGCACCTGAGTGCATTGTATACCAACCACCTGTACCTTTATGTACATTCTGTAAAAGTTTATTCTTCAATTTTTTTTTAGGTTGCTATTAAGATAATATAAAAATTTAATTTTTGCTGTAAAACCATGATAAAGCTTAATATTTCAATGGAACAGTTTTTCTTAAAAATAAATGTGTAAATTAGTTTCTTTGTAACTTATTATCAATATAAAATAAAGTAAGTCGAAATCTGTTCTTAACATTTTGTTCATAAAAATTTAAAATACAAAAATAACCATTGCTTTCCATGTACAAATTTCGATAATTTTCTCAAAGTGCAAATATTTTGATGAAATGCCACTTTTCCGTTTCGTGAGTGTGTTTTAACATTTGCTTCTTCGAAATCAAGCAAGAGTTCATTACTTAGCTAGAATTCACAAATCAGTTGCTAAAGGCAACATTAATGTAATGTTACAAAATATATATATTAAAATTTATTTACAACAGTGGAATCAGAAAATTGTAATAAATATATCCAGTCCAACGAAAAATGAACTATTTACAAAACATGTATAATTATTTTAGCCAGTTGGATATCTTGACTCTTTACTGTTTTAAATTAAAATATTTCCCAATATACAGAGACAGAATGTTTCCACATTATTGATGTATGAGAGAAAACGCAACGGACAGAGTTTAGAATATTTTTCTTCTGTTTAAAATGTGACTGATATGCATAAAAAAATTTAGTAGCGACCAATGAATTTATTAGGCAGTCTATACATGATAAATTCATTTCTAACTGTTTCCAAATATTTAATTAAACATTCTGTTATGCACATTATTATCCTCAAAATTAATTGTATCTGTGATACTCGAAGTCTCTATTTTGCAGCTTGTATTATTGGTTAAAACTGATGTCTCACATCAGAAAACACATTTAATTATATTTGACACTTTAAAATCAATTCCATCAAACAATTTTTTTAATAATTTGCAATAATCAAAATATCTCTGCAATTTTTAGAAATTAACTTTCAATGGAAATTGTACTATTCTATCTATAAACTCCATCTTTTATGCAATCAGTTAACCTCTGCACCATACACATCCTGAAAATAATGAGGCTGTTACAGCGCGTGTAAAATACCCGGCAACGTCAATCAGTTGATCTACGTATCTGATCTCACAGCTGTTCTCGCAAGAGATCATCAAGTAACAACCCTTTTAATTAGTTGGAAGGATACAATACACGAGGCTGCAGATGGAAATGTGTCCCCTCTCCGTTGCAGTGTATAATTGGATTACATTTCCGACTTCATTAAGTGATTGTAGATACTTACGTATGCAATAAAAAGGCTGGAACATTTTTATTCGTGCGAGAATGGTGGTTAGTCTACTAATAGTATTTATTCTCAGTCGCAGTTCAAAGGATTTAATGTGATACTCGGACGTTATCGCGTTTCATTACAATATAAAGAACGTGAACGTTTTACACAATAGTAAAAATGGGTGGCTATTCAATATCTAAGTGCTTCTATTTATAAAAGTAATAGATTAGCATTTATCAAAAAGGTTTCATTTGTCATACACAGATGGTTTGTGTATACAATATACAAAGCGTTGATAATGATGTGAGAACGTGTTTCTGACCCCACCAGTGGCATAGTGGGCTAAGGCATGGGACAACCGAGATATATGAATCGGAGGAAGAAGATTATTATATATGCCTTCTGGTTGTGCATAGCACTATTGAAAAACATTCAAATCGATATGCTCTTTAACCGCTTAAGTATTGAATTACTTTGAATTGTCTTCCAAACCTACGGCACTTAGAACAAGTTAACTCGGGTTATATCTTTAAGCAGTTAATAATGAATTGATCGCCTCAGTTGGAGAATTTCATTGCCGTCTTACAAGTGGGACACAAATGTGAGCCAGTTTTTCCTGAGAGTCCTCCGCGAAGGCAACCTACCTCCTATATAATGGATTTAAGTCAGACTTCTCTTCGTGTACAGGCACCCCAGGATTATTTTGACCAACCTATGATGATACACGTCCACTCATTAAGAGTTCATGGACTTAGTAGATAAGCTAGACCAAATGAGAGTAAAATGACTACATGTTTCTGCAGTATAAAAAATGTTTGTGGTGTATGCAAGAAATTGAAGTTTAACACGTTTGTTGCAAAGGCAAATTTTCAGTTCATTCACCAGAAGCCACTTTAATTTTTTTAAAAATCAGTTCAGTTTGTTAGCCAATTACACCACATAATTCCCAAGTACGTCTTCGGCAGTAATTAAGTTTAAAGACAAGAATTAATAATTCAGGTAATAATTCAGGGATACATTTAATCAAATAAAAACTCCCACAACCTTTCTTCTTGATGCAGTTACGTTTTGCTAGTCTGAATTATAATACAAAAAATGTACATATTACACAAATTTATAACTTTCATGTATAATTAAATTACTTGCAGAAATTTTTTTCATTTTTTGCGTTTTAATAATTAACAACAGTTCAGGCAGTCATTTATATTTGTTAGATACATATCGAATACATCTTTTGATTGAAATGCATAATAAATTTCGAAATCAAAATTATATATCCACTAAATTTAAATTCTTGATCTCGATCTTCTTTAACCTAAGATTTAAATTCTGCAATTCCTCTAATCCTTTCTTACATTCAAAATTTTGTGAAAATCTTACTGATATTCAAAGTATTATGTGAAATATGCTTAGCTATCTTTATGATAAGCCTTGTATGTGAGCCATGCTTACAAGTTTAGCATCTGTATGGTTTCAATGAATTTGCAATTTCTGTGCAATAGCACTTCGAATCAAAATTTGAAGTTAATTTAATGGTTCCGAGAGTCTTTTTCGCTTATAGTATATAAGTGGCGAATTATATTTCATGTATATACACATCAATTAATTTTCGCTTCTGTTTTTCTTTTTCCTTGAGAAATTGTTCTAAAAAAATTTACATCTTTTTAATTCATTATAAATGAAAAATCGCTCGATTCATCCACAGGTATTTTTTTTCAACAGCATATATTAGCTGTAATTTAACTTCCTTTTCTTCTTTTTTTATTATATTCCTTAGTCCAGCGATTTTGAACATGTTACAATGTTTGACACAACTTTCTATTTTAGTTTTGATTTTTTTTACCTATGAATTTTGTGATTTTAAATACTAACTCATTAATATAAATAATTTTTATAATCCAAATATGCATGCGGGAGATAAAAGGCCGAAAAAGAATTAAAACTGTAATTTGCTGTGTATCACGGTCTAGAATACGACTGGCATGAAGAATTCCCAAATGTGGAAATGTTATTATATGTTGTTTAATTAAATCTTCTTCGGATCATAGGACGAATCTCTTTTCCAGCAGGAATAACTAAAACCATGTGATATGAAATAAAAGATTAAATTACTGCTTTTAGATTCGAAATAATTTATTATACATATTTACCTATTTCTTAAGATTACAATTTAATTTTAATGTTGACAGAACTAATTTGGCTTCAATTATTTGTCTTTTCGACTTTTTAAAAACATTTTTTTCAGATCCCACAGGTTAAGAATAACTGTTTTGTCAGATCGGTTCATTTCTCAGAAATTAGAAAGTAATATAAAATCTATAATTCTTACTTCCCGAAAAATTACTTTTACAGTATTATTAGGTTTCTCGATCATTTCGAATAATTAGTAAGAATCTTTGTAGTGCTGGAGGTTGTTGAACTGGCTGTTACGTTTCACTGGAATCGAACAAACGAATTTCGACGGAAATAACTGACGGCCCAGCATATACAGGAATGTAACAGTTCGGACTGAACGCATGCAGATCTATTTGTGTAGTATATTTTGTTCAAATTATTTATTTTCACAATGCGACGGCTCACGCTTGTTTCAAAGTTATGTGTCGTTTAATATTTTGTTCTACAAATTTAACACCGGCACTGAAACACCTTCCTTTTCAAATACCGACACTTACTTATATGCAGCTTCTTGTGATGATTTCCAGCAACTGTAAAATAAGATATGCAAAGAAGACGTTATATTAATAAAATTATCTCAGATGTTGTTGTTTAGAGCAAATAGTTACTAAAAATACTAGTTTTGTCATACAAATCGGCAACCTTTCTTATGTCGAATAAATACAAATATCAATTTTACGTTGTATTTTGTAGAAGCAAATTATTAAATTGGATTGGATTTTCTCTTTATTTTGCTTAAAAATCGAAATAAGAAAGCATGATGAAGTAAACTATATAATATCCTGAATGAGCCTGAATACATTTTACGTTGAATTTTGCATTGAATATTTAAAGCAGGAGATATGATCCGAATATCCTGTTTCTTTTGTTATTTTTAGAGCACAAATTTTTCAGATTCTTGAGTTGGGCTTCTAAAACTGTGGGTGGCGACCCTATATGATGTCGAGCAGATCAATCAATGTCTAAAGCTTTTACAATCCACTTTCCTTTCAGATTCTCAGTTTTTGTTAATGCAATAATAATTAATAACATCATCATGACCTATTTCATAAAATTTTGCTGAATAATTACTTTAAACTTAATTACTTATATTTATGAATTAACGATTTAACTCTTATTTATTTTCCATTCTTCAGGCCGTGATAAATTTCTCCATTTTTTTTTTCCGAGCTGGGAAAAATTAAGAATTTCTTCTCCTTTTTTTAGTCCAGAAGAAATTACTTCTACTATTAATCCTGTACAGTTTAGCGGATTTTTTAAAATATTCTTTGGCTTTTACAATATTCATTATTTTAACATGGCAGTGGAAGCTCTATATGACGCAATCGTTTCGCATTATCTCTGTTATCTGTTTAGGCTCTGTCGCCTTACCTGTTTGGTTATAAAACTAATCAGAGACCGATAAGACTATAAATCCCATACAATATCTCTGTATTACAATCTGTTGAAAAGAATTTTTTTCTCCTTTTTCAAAACAAAAATTTTAAACGCTTCGTTACTTTTATACGTATCTTAAATTGAAAACTGTACTTAAACATTATTCTAATTTTTCAATTATTATTCCAATATCAGTCTACATAAAATGAATTTGAATTTTTTGTTCTCTAAATAAATATACTAAATCCAAAAGTAAATAAATAAATAAAAAACAGTTATAACTTTTTTAAAATAAAATTTAAAATTTTTATAATATCTACTGATTTTTTTGTGCTTGTATAAAAAATTTATTAAGCATCATAAAGCTGCTATACATAATCATTTTTCTAATGCCATGTCTATGAAGGTTTTTGAAGTAATATATTTAAAGTTTTTAATTTCATTCTACATATTTCTTTTACAGTAGTTTAATATAGGTTTTAAGTAATATTTTAAGGAATTTACAATTCAGACAGAACAGAAGAACTAAGGGCTATTTTGTACTAAAACAAGGTGCAAGTTTTTATAAGCCGGATTTTAAAACCGGAAGTATTTATAAGCCGGATATATAAGCCGATTTCTATTGCATGAGAATACATGAATGCATGCATTTTACGTTCAGTATTAATAAATGTGCCGGATGGAAACAAGAGATTTTTTTTCGTGATCTCAACGTTATATATGAGTATAACACTAATATAAACTAATAAAATAGTATTTAATGACCAACAAACAGAAATACAGTTGGACACATTTATTTTGAAAATTTAAATGAAATCTTTCTTAAAACACTACTATAACTTTATTTTCTGTTTACTGACATTGCAGTGTCTGATAAAAGTACGCTCTGTTTTCATGATTTGCGGTTGAATCCCGCAGTTAAAGAAAAAAATTGAATGTAAAGTCACGTATGTCTTAATGATGCACGAAATACAGCATGTATCATTTTCTTTGATTGGCTTGGCTTAACGGTTTGGGGTAAACGATCATGAACTGCATGTCAGCAGGGTATTAGTGTTTCCTAAATATCATTTTTATCGCTAATTCATATTAAATAATTGGTAATAGTCCGCAAATATAAGTCAATAGAAAAAAAACTTCCTTTCTTGAGGCAGAAAAATTAACAGTGACATTGGACCATCTGTTATGACACATGTTAACTTTTGCGATTTATTTTGGCAAGTGCCAATTAGAAAGGTGTTATTGATATTGAATTTTTTAATTGAAATTGTGCATGTAGTGGTACTTGAACGTTCTTGAAACTTGATATTCTGATTTTATCTCATACTTTCGCGAAATAATTTAACTTTGCGCATTTTGCGAACTTACCGTTTGGGAATCTCGCGAAACTAACTCATACTTTTGCGAAATTTTAGCTCATTCTTTTGGGAATTCTGACTGCTGGCATAGTCTCGAGTTCGAGGTTGGAGGTTCTCCAGTTCAAAACACAATTTTTTTGGGAAATTTTTGTCGTGCATATGAACTTACTGCGCAATCATTGTGTTGTTGCAGCAAAAAAACTACTCCGTTCGGCAGGGTATAAGTATCAATAGAGGTTTCATGACACTTCTGGTTTAATAAATTTTAAATATATAATGCTTGAGAAAATTTAAACAAACTATCAGTGCAGCTTGTGTAAAGGACAGCTTTCAAATGCATTTTGATTCTTATTTTTATTTGCTTGTACAAAAATTATACTTTAATTTGTCTCGTAATACGATATGTATCTACTATTCTCTACTTTTGATAACGTATTGCCCTTTTAAGCCACGAAGAATATTGAAAGCCTTTTTAAAAAAGAGATTTATTCCATTTTTATGTCTTAAATTATTCATGAATTCTGACCTGAGTAAAGAAACCCAGTGACCTTTCAAAAAGAATGAAATGTTTACAATATAGGCACGTTCTTTCTCAGCGGCATAATATTTTCTGCCGCATGATAAGATATTGAATATAATGATATATAAAATCCAAAATGAGCCACAAGGCTGGTGATAAATTTGTCGTTTAATGTTTTTATAACATTGAAGATGTCTAGAGGTACATACGAAAGAGAGAATTTGAAACCAAGGATATATTGTTAATTAATAAAAAATCTTATTACACAAAAAATATTTCCATAATAAGTATAATTTACTAGAGTAAATGGGTATAAAGTTATTTGTCAATCATGGTACCTTTATTTTAACATTAAAACCTCGAAATTTTGTGAAAATTGGTATTTTAGTATAATTGAACTGCATTGATATGAATTCGTGACTTTTACGCTAACGCAAGACTGAATTCTTATTTCTGACCCATACTTAAATTAATATCCATTCTTAATTAATGATCATTCGAATTCTAACTTGAATCGAATTTCAACTCCGAACTTGGAGCTATATTTTATTAATCTTTTCTCCAACTGGAAACTCATACATCTGCTATTAGGCTTATAAATATGTACAAACATAAGTTGTGCTCTCACTTTTTCGCCTCTGTCCTCCATGGAGGGAAGTCGCTTGTAATCATGATTCTAATATGTCTGAACAAAATAGATTTACAAAGATGTAACCGCAACATGGCCTTCCTTTCATTTTATATTTATGTATTCACATTCTCAAACAAGAATTTAAGTTTTGTGTTACCATTTGCTCTGCAGTCCCAAATTTTGCAAAGATTCATTTACTTACTGAAATATGATCTCTTTCTTTCAATAGTTTGAAAAAAATTAAGTTAATTAGAAACTTTTCTTTCTTATACAGTGGCGTAGCGAAGGTAAGTGGCGCCCGGGTCATAGAAGGATTTTTTCGCCACTCCCCATCATCATCGTCAGTGATTTAGTTTGTGTAAACGGAGATCAGGAAATGGTATTTTTTTTCTTTTTTACTCTCATCGCATTTGACTTTAAAATGTGATGTAAGCGCGTTAATGTTTTGTCACCAGGGCCATTGGCATAGCGAGGGCATGTGGCGCCCAGAAAACAATATGATTTCTTTATCTCATTCGGCATAACAAGCGTAAATGGCACCAGGGATATGGTATTATTTTTACGCCCCTCATCATATTTTGCTTTAAAAATGGTATAAACACAGTAATATTTTGACTCCATGGCGCCCATTAAAACTGGCGTCCGGGGTATCTATACCCGTCCTTGTCCCTCGGTCGCTACGCCACTGTTCTTGTATGGCTTGTTATGCATTTTTGAATGGACGTTGAATAAGTTTGATTTTGTCAGTACTCGTTTAAAATTAGTTATGAGTTCTTGATGTTTAGATTTTGTCCCATAACACTATAGCGCTCATAAACATTATTCTTGCAAATAAATGTATAAATATCACATCGTTAAATAGAGTTTAAAAATAGATTATCCGGTTGTTAAGATTGATTTCATTTTTATATGATAAATGTTGTCCGAGGCATAAATAAGTTAAGTTACATCATTGTCCCGTTTTAAAACAACACGACGGCTATCTCGGAAAGAACCTCGTAATTGTGGCCTTCGTCAAATGAGGAAGGCGACACCTGAGCAGGCATCCCCTCTCCAAACTTCTGCACCCTACCAACGGGAAGATGCTTGACCCTGGACATCAGATTTAATGTGCATTAGGCCCATAAACGTGACGTATGTTGGGTGGAATCGGGTTTTGAACTCGGAACCCACTAGATCCAAGTCACCACCTTACTACTAGGCACCACCGCTCAATATTATATGTGTAATAAAGACTACATAACAAGAAACGAACCTCGTTTATTTATCATCTAACATCATACGGAAACTTTGATGATTTACTACAACTTAAGTGTGAATGGCAGAATTTCAGGTTTTACAGCAAGCAATGCAACTACAATCATCAACTCGAAAAAGTAAAAAAAAAGTAATTTCATTCGAGTCTGCAGAAGTCCCCTTTTAAAATATAATGGTTCACATACGGTGTTCTTCCATTTCCATTTATTTATTTAACGGAAGCTGGAATTTCTTTTTTAGAGAGCTTAAGGGTTTGGATTTCTTAATATCGGAAAAATTAGTTTTCTTTCTTTTTTGTATTAAGGTGTTTAACTTCGTAACGTTTGTTGGGGAAAGTAAGTGACAATATTTGCTTAAAAAATGGAGGCGGGCATATGAAAAAATATCGATTTCGAGGCCACACGTGACCTCACATCTCTCCACTAGGGAATATCACATTATTCGAGATAGCCCTTGGAACCCTGGGCCATATAGCTAGTATTCGAATAACGCCCAAAGTAAAACTTTGAGAATTTGTATTATGACTAGCACCTAATGATGAATTAACGTTATTTAAAAACAGCTTAATTACAGTTAAGGAACTAATCATGACAAAATTGAATGCTTCGCGATTGATGTTTTTAGCTAACGTCTCCTTAGGTATCTAAAGTGCATTCATCTAAAAAAATTTCATAACCTTATATTTATACTGCCTAGGGTTGGTTCCAATCCCATTTGAAAAATCCTGAAAATTACCATATACATAATTACATGCTCATATATTTCGAACAATTCCATTTATGAAGCGAAAATGTAGTTAAAATTATTAAAAATTAATTTAAACTTCATTACATTATTTCACAAAATTGCTTATGTTTTCTATTTCTAAACATTTAAAAAATAATCTTCTCACATCTACATCGGTGCACCACTGACTACAGTAAAAATAGCACTTAACTGCAGTTTCTTTGTTTACTTAACTATTATGAAGAATTTGCATAAATTTAGCTTACTTGTTTTATTTTATAAACAAATTTATTTCTATCATTTCTAATTAGCCTTTTGCTTTGACAAAATCCATTTTCCTCCAAATAACCGAAGTCAAAGAAGATTCAACAGAACTCTTCTTTTCTTTCCTTCTGTCTATTTGCTTTCACTGTCGCAAACCCAGCAATAAATCCAACTCCGTGACAGCAGATTTTACTGATGCTACCGACCAGTTACTCCATAATTGCTGATAATCCGTTACGTAGGTGGGTTTAAATGTCGATTTATTCTAGTATTAGTGCATGTTTAAAAACCACACTGATAAGAGATCACGATCGCATTTCATGCGCTTCAGTTCCGCTGGCGCCCAGCCTTCGTGCACCTAACCCATTCCACCTCCAGCGGAATTGCATGAACATCAACAGGTTGTCACCTTCAATCATGCTGATGATATGCCATCAAGTGCGCTCATTTCGTATTCATCTCCAGCACTGTTGCGGGGAAGGTCAAGCGTCTGATGATTATGTAAAAGCGCTGAGCAGAGCAAGTGGATCATGGGTTTTAATCTGTGACGCACTGTGGTTTTTGTTTTGTTCAGTGCTCAGAAAGGGAAAGACGCTGAATGACTGAAAACTTGTTTGAATGAAAGGTAGAATTGGAATGGTGACTTGGGTTCGTCTTGCTTTTGATTTACACTTCGAACCCGAGGCTGTGATTTAAATTTTCTACATTAGGCAGCCGCATGAACCCTACCGTGTGCTATTGGTAGAACATCTCGCTCAACTGGGTTTACAAGTGTGAAAGAAAAGATTTGAGAGTGTTGTAAGCATCTCTTTGAAAAGAAAAAGAAAATAAAACGGTGTGCCTCACCCATAAGCATGTGTTTGAAGCATAATTTCTATAGAAGCGTTGTCAGTTATGAATTTTTTCTATTTAGGCCTTTCTAAGTTGTTATTTATACTTTATTTATTAAGTCATATTCATTACAAAGTAGAGTGATCTAGGTTATTTTAAATTAAAGGAATAATATACATGATTAAATTTTATCTATATCTAAAAAATTGTGTATTATTTTTTACATTATAATTTTTCATTATGATCTTTACAATGTAATAAGTGGCTTATAGTAATTAAAATAAAGATGTTTCACACATGCGTAGAGCAAAGGAACTAAAACGCATACAAAGCATGTAAGAAAATATGCTTCACTCGCATTCGAGTCGCTTGAAATGAACAGTCATAAGATAAATGCAAATTACCCATGTGTTCTAACATCTAATTTACGTAATAAGGGGCCGTCCACAAATGATGTCACGCTTGGAGGGGTTCGTGAAATTGTGACAGTTTGTGACAGGGGGTAGGGGTAACAAGAAGTGTGACATTATACATTTTGGTTAAAATAAAAACATTTAAAATTAGCAGTTTAAATTTTGAAGTTATTTTGAAATTACCACAATTTGAGGGTATTTTTTAAATCGGGGTTAAAACAACTTTCATGTGATTTTTTTTCATTTATATTCCTTTCTTTTCGAAAAAGGTATTCAGGGTAGGTTCTGCGAATATGGTAGCAGCAGAAATTCTCCACCATTAGAAGAAAACCTCCCTCTGCTCACAAATGTCATTAAAACACATAGTTAAAGTTTAAAAATAAAATGTGAAATATGATCTATAACGTAGTGCTTTGTTTCTGAACTGCAAGAATATGTCTATGTAATATAGCGTGACATGTGACAAGGGGGGGGGAGGGGGTATGGTGAAGTGTGACACTTTGTGACAAAGGGTGGTCAAAAATATTGAAAAAAAGTGTAACATCATTTATGGACAGCCCCTAACACGTAATTCTGAGCCATGGTCAGATGACGAAGTCGACGCCTGGGTCTGCACTCCCTCTCGAAACTCCCGCACTGAAATAACGGACAGAAACTTGATGCCATTAGATTTAGTGTACTCGAAGCCCAGGATGTGGAATTGGGTCACGAGCCTGAGTCTCTCCTGTCTCAAGGCCGAGACTCTATCACTTGCCCGTCCCGGCCTCCACAAAACGTCTTAGGGGACTGTATTGTTTAGCAACGGATTCGGAAACCCTCCGCGCTTTTGCTCATGTGCAGGGCGGAGTTATTTTCATCCAAATAAGGGTGGAAAGTGAAGACTGGAAGGGCGATGTTTACATTTTACTGAGCGTGATCTATCAAAGAACTCCGTAAATACGCTCATAGGACTCATTGCCTGACACCTCTTTCCGGTGTAAAAACGTCCAAAAGTGGTCGTCTCGGAATCCGTTGCTGAACAGTACTTCAATATTGCAAACCATCATGTTCCGACACTGTTTGTTTTGATTTGCGACAGAAATGGATTTAATTTACGTGACGTCAGAGTCACGTGACAAACGTAACTTGCATGCCATCTAACTGCAATTTGTCTTAAGCTATGCTGAGACGTCGTGTCATCCCCTCCCCCTTTCAAGATAAACAAAGGTTCCAAAATTAAATTCACGAAACGATTATGCATCATGTGAACATCAGTTAACTCCATTACCGCCTTACCATACTAGCTCGCAAACTTGCCCTCAAGTGCCATTCGTTATTTCTCTCTGTCTCGTTGCTAGCTTACTCAGCTACAGTAAACTCGCTCCGACCTCTTTCTTTTGTTTCATATTTTCTCCTCCTCTCCCCTACTATCCATAAACACTTCTATGTCTGTCAACGTTTTTTCTAACTCATATTTCCTTCTACTGAAGTTCGATTTCAATCATACGTGCAATGATTTGCCTATATTTTGTCCTTTGGAAGAAAGAGGATTTGTACAGGTTACTCTGTCGCTAAAAGTAGTTCTTTAACTGCGGAATACATTCATCATTTCTGACGCTTCATGCTCCTTTTTAAATAGATCGCTGAATACTCCCTTTTAAATACTCCTGTCGATGTGCTAATTTTTTATTTTGAAAGTTGGCATAATTAAAAAAAATGAGAACGATTCGGATTTCTAATGCTTAGTGAATATTTTAAATTTCCTGGATCTCTTACAAAAAGTTAAAATTATGTTTTTGGAGCTGCACACCCGGCTACCATAAAAGAGGTAATAGACATTTATGCTTCCTAAAAAATGATAATAAATTAACTCATATGTAACACATTCAGAGAGTAAAAATATGTGGATTCCTTCTAAATTTCATCTTGAAATCGGTTATTTCGTTCTTTTAGGTTGTTCATCAAAATTCGTTCAGGCATAATAAATGAGACAAAATGTTACCTCCAAACTTCATTTTTACCACTTTTGTCTGGAAAACAACCATATAGGCACCATAAGTTAATTTGCTTCAAATTAAAAAAATAAAAGTATTTTTCAAAATTTATTTAAAAGAAATATTTAATCCTGGCCTAATTAAACTATCTTAACGTTCGACGGCTGATTTTATAAATATTTTTAATATCTATAACTTTTTTAATTTTAACTTATCCTCTCAGATTAGTAAACTTTTTTTAAATACGAAAAGACAATGTTTCATCCCCCCCCCCCTCCCTTATCCCGTCAGATATCCGGGTGCGTGATTGGCATGTTTTGGGTGGCCAACTCAGTAATTTAAAGTAATTAAATTACTGTTACGTATTCTTTCCATGTCAAAGTCTAATTCGACTGAACTAAAGGCTATATCAATTTTTTCATGTAATAATGAGAATTATTAGTACACTTGAAAGTATAATTAAAGAGTATTACATAGTAATATGTGTTTTTCTTTTACGTTTCCTCAGCACTTTCAATACTCTTAAATCTATGGTTGAAGAAAGTAACATTTTAAAATGTCTAATAAAACTTCTTGATTTATATATATTATTTGTTAAAAATAGAATTTTATAAGGATTCTCATAGAAGAAAAATGTATAGGATGCTGGATGACATTTTTTTTTTTGGGGGGGGGGGAAAAGTCTTACTAAAAACAAATTCGAAGTGTTTTCCTGACATTTTTGTACTTATTTATTGCAGAAAGTGTTAGAAAATGTTTGAAATAGGAAAAGAATAATTAATTTCTTTTTATATATACATATATGTTGAGTTCAACTATTTTATGTAACTTTTATTTTTGTTATTATTTTTTTCTATTTATTATTATACCCCTTGCCCTCATCAGCAAATTTTCATTTACTTTTTAGTTTTTAGCTCTTCTTTTCGAGCCTTCGATACTTTCTTTATATGTGTAACCTGCGAGAGTGTTCCATCCTCAATTTTTTTCATATAGTTTCACGTTCAGCTTCGTAGAATAGCAAAAACATTCGAATATACATTTCGGACCTCTTCAAATCCAGATCTACAATTTTGGTGTCAAGACCACATTCCTAATTTCATTCACGTAGCTTGCTGCATTTTTCAATGCTCATTCATAATGCTCTTTCATTAGCATTTTTCAATGCTAATCATGCTCACATATAAGCGGGCTGACAAACATATAGACAGTCTATACGTCGACGGATTTTATACAAATTTTGGCACATGTCTACAATTTGGGTGTGAAAATCACATACTAAAACTCATCTTCATGCAGCTTTATCTATCTAAAATTAATCTAGCTTGTTGTGTTTTTGAGCTATGCGTTCATTTACATACGAACAGACACATAGATAGACATAGAAGCTGCAGACTTCTAGATGGCATATTTTTCCAAAATTCGATACAGATATGCAATTTTTGGTGTAAAGACTACCTACTCAATTTCATTTGTCTATTGAGTTTTTGTGTTTATAGACTGGTGGACAGACAAAATGCCATACATCAGTTTTTTCGAACTCAGAGAGGTATAACATGGAGATTCATTGAACCACGAGGCCGAATTTTTTGATGATATCAATATTTTGTGTTTGTATTGCGAGTAATTATAAATAGAACCATTTGATATTTATGTGAATAAAAGGAGTTGAAGTAATTGAAAATTTACTTAATTACTATTATTAAAAATACCAACTTCCTATCGTACTAAGCAGTAGACATTTCTTGAATTTCAATCATCTGCTCTGAAAAAGAAGTTCATAAACAATAACAAAATATGTTGCATATTATAATCTCTAATGCACTTATAATTTTTATGGTCATTCGAAGAATAATCAAAGGGTGCATATTAGTAAAAGCATAGACTCAATTTATCTGACGTCGCTGGTACAAGGCAAGCGTATTTGCGTATGCAGGGGAGAGTGGGGTAAAACCGGGTACCTTGATTTTGGCCTTATTAATTCTCCTTTTTAGTGGAAAAATTCCGAATTATACTCCACTAGTAAAGAAAAAAGAATGGTCATAGTTGCCATGCTCTTGTTGGTGAATTCACTTCGTCTGTGAAGGTTTATTCGTTTTATGAAGTCAACTCCCCAATGTTCGTTTCTTTTTAAACCATTCTTACTTATTAATCATTACAATTTTCAAAACTATATTTAGTCCGGCTTATTATATGTTTGCTAAGGATTTATATCCTATCAAAACAATAAAGATTTAGTAAAACAATTGCGTGGCTCTGTTGCGTCTTTTACAACCTCTGCACTCGGGCTAAAACCGGGTACTTCTAGTGGGTTAAAACCGGGTACTATGGGAAGCGACGGATACCAGATCTAAGAGGATTTTTTTTTTATTGTGAGATAGTTGGTAGTTTGTGAGGGCCATTCCTATTTGATCTTTGAGTCAAATGATCTGATGGAAAACATTTCCAATTTATTCCGATTTACAATATTTTCTTTTTTTTTTGTTCTAATTTCAAATAATATAAAGAATTATTTTAGTCAAAATTTAAAAAGAATTGAAATTGATTTATTCCATTATTTACTCGCTTGCAAATAAACGATTTTTATTCATTTTTTCTCATATAAAACTTAAAATTCAAGAAAATTAAAAATATTTTGCTCGAAGTGTTTGCAATCGTTTGGTTTTATTTAACGCATCGCCATTTTGACTGAGTTCGTCTCTTAGTTAGCTTGAATTTAAAAGAAAGAATTGCTAAGAATACATTTTTCTTCTTTTGCTTTTGGTTTGGATTATTTTTCTTCTCGTACTTTTGGATTTGGATAATTAAAATAGTAGGAGAACCCAGTAAGTCTATTACGTTTTTCCAATTTCTTGTTTTGTAAAAAAAATTGTTACATTCTTATATTTCATTTTATCTTTATTCTGTTATATTGTAATTTCCAAATCAGCAATGTTTAAATGCGCTAGTGACATTACTAGCTTCCCTGCTTCATTGTTCAAGTTTTATCACTAATTTAGATACGGAATTTTGGAAATATTTTTAAATTGATTGTCTTTATTCTTAAATTTTCAACTATGGTAACTATTGTTAATTTTTTTTTAAATCGTCTTTTTTCTTAAATTGTCATCTATTATAACTATTGTTAAATCTTAAAAAAATGTTTTATTCTTAAATTGTCATATAAAATAAAAGTTTATGCTATTTTCCCACTGAAAGTCTAGTTTTCTCTAATTTTCCATAGGGTTAACATGTGTACCTGGATTTATCCCACTAGTGGGGTAAACCCGGGTGGTTTGACTTTTTCTACAAAAAAAATCATTTGTCAAAAATTGTAAAACTATGGCTTTTCCTGAAAGATAATAAATAATAATCAGATACAAAAATTATACTTTGATAAATAATGAATATTTTAGTAAAATTTGACAAGCTTTATGTCGAATAGTTTAGCTCCAACAAGCCTTCAAACCTTAGGTACCCGGTTTTACCCCACTTTTCTCTATTTATGTGGTCTTGCTGCATTTTTCCATAGCGTTGTTTTGAGATGCCAAGTGTTTTTTCTTGCTTCTATACTCGTAAAGAATTCCAAAATTAAATCAGCGCAGTGCATTTGGCATGTATCAAGTGGGGATCAATTGATTCCATATAATTATGCTGTCTTTCGGTTATTTGAATATTTATGTTCATTCCTTGTGTTCATAACAGTGAAGGGTCCTGAAGTAAGTAGTTCCTATAATGCCACAAACATTGAAATTACGGTTACGGTTGACCTCTCTGGCGCTTTTTTCTTACAAGCTGGCCATAGCTAATTCACTTCAAACTACACGCAGTCTACTTTCATAAAAATTAGATTCTTTTTTTCAAACTGTTGCTCTCCATTTAATCTGTGATCGAAATATCCTTCTTTAATTATCATCTAATCAATGAAGAATCAATCATTTTTCTTATTTACTTTAAAATGTTAGGTTTATGAAAAGTGTTTCCTCCCTGAAAAATGAAGCAAATAAAACAAATTAAAATATCTTTTTTTCTAAAAGTTATGGAATTCGGAGGAGGAACTGCTGAGAATGCAGTGCCACTCTTCAGTTTTAGGGCGCGTTGGAAAGGAAAAAATCTCTAATCTGTTACTATTCGTGCGCAGAATGAGAAAAAATACGCTGTGCCTAAAACAGTTCAGCTAGAATTTCTCCCTCTTCGAAGAGCATGCCTCTAGCCTTTCTTCATCTAAACCTCTTCTAGAGAACCTCTAAAATTTTTCCCTCTCCGAAGGTTTCTTACAGTTTTTCCCTCTCCAATGAGTGGCTCAAGATCGATTTTTTGTTGATTGCTTTAGACTGGTGATTGTGGATTTATATATTAAGTGCAAAATTGAATAGGCTAGTGATTAAATTTACACATTAAAAAGTCTAGGATTTTGCAGTTCTCCAACCCCTACACGAACCGCTTCTAGTTGTAATTATTACAGAATATGCCCTCTTTAAGTATCAAAGATGTAGTAGAGGTGAATAATTCTATCTGTTTTATCTGTCGAGCAATTAATTCAGACAACCGAAATCTTTTATTATTGGCTACGTGTGTTCGAGAACCTTTGGGCTTGCTTTATGGAAAGCATGTAAAATCGGATCTATGTAAGTTTCAACGTAAAACTGCTGTGAATTCCTCTGTGTGCAATGAAACCAAGAATACATTCTCTAGCCCTTGCTCAAGGATGAAGAAACTGGCTTGCTGTTCGGTTCCTATCGGATAACACTATCAACTTGAAGTGCACTCGTTCGAGTGGAACGTGTTTGCTCTTCTGCGTCCTATGTTTTTATTTTTAAGAGCAAATATGAGGTTGATTGCTTCCATTGCTAGATTAATATCCCATTTTGCATAAGGACTATTTGGACGGACCTCTTAACTTTATATCATGCTCAAGTGATAACACCTAAGCCAGGAAATTCCTCCTACATCTACTTGTGTTTTGAAAATACTAGCATACTTCAGGCGAGTTTAGTTTAGTTATATTAACGTCCCAATTTGAAGAAACACGAGAGCTATTTTGGGATGGACCTCGTAATTTTGAGCCTTGGTCAGATGACGAGGACGACACCTGAGCTGGCCCCCCTCTCTCCAAACTTTCGCATCACACCAGCTGGAGGACGTTTGGCCACTACGTATGTTTTAACATGCAACAGGCCCCGTACACGGCGGATCTTCAGTGGAATCGGGTTTCGGGCCTGAAACCTTCCTGCTCCGAAGCCGAGACCTTACCACTAGGCCACCGCGGCCCCATACCTTAGACGAACGGGCTCGGAACGGCGTCCTCTTATCGTGAGACAGAGACTCTACGGCCAAGCTATCTCGTTGCCTTTTTACTATCGTTTTTTTTAATTATCTACTTGCCTGTGTTTTAAGGTAAGAAATCAAAACAGAACTGATTTATAGAATTTGAGATGCATTTTGTAAAACATTAAGTAAATTTATAAGCAGATGGAATAAGCGTATTATTGGTAAACCTTGCTTTTGAATCCTGTACGTTTTAAGGTAAGAAAATTATTTATATTTATAAACTAAACCAGAATGAGCCAACTATATACTGGCACTACACATTTACGGGAGTATTCTCGAAAAATAAGTAAACAAATATTAAACCTTAGAAATAGCTTTTATGGCATCAAGAATACCTGAAATCATGCATCTAGCATTTTTGCATAAAATAGAGTTAAGTATACAATGATATTTAAGTTTTTTTTTGCTTATTTTTATTCTTCTTAAAATCTTTTTAAATGTCAAAAACAATGATTTATGTCTGGAAGCGAAACTTCTAGACGCGCATTCATCTCAGAAATTGCAGCAATGTCTGCCATTTACTAGCAGGTTTTCGGTGATTCTTCAAATTCATATGACTCGAGTATTTGTTTTTGATGCTATCAGAGTAATATCAAACTAACTAAGCTTACATAAGAAACGAAATCGTGCATCATCAGTAGTTGACTGATCTGTATAATGATCTTGAGAATGAATCTAAGATAGCGTCGCAATAGCATTTCAAAACTCAGGAGAAAGTGAAACAAAAATGTAGTCTAACTTGGGCAAACACACTGAGAATGTTACTGCGCAAATATAAAGCCAATTGCTAAATTTTGTGAAGATAATTTTCCACTTTTTCAGCTTGATAAATCTGTTTTCCATGGTTTAACCAAAAATATTCAGATCATTTACCAAAAATTTCGATACAATCTTATTAAAACTCTTGCTTATCTGAACATGATTCATATAGTGTTTTTGAGCGCTTTCCCTAGTCAGAAGCAGCATTTTCTTCTCTAATTGGTGACGAAATGATGTTCCCTGTTTCAACGACAATGACTTTATCAACAGTATGTTAAAATACCCTTGCCCTTAAAAAGATTAATACAATTTGCCTCAAAAACAAATGCTGCAAATCAGAATAAATTATTGTTTATTTCATTTTAAAGATTTTTTTAATACACAGAAAAAATTAAATTATCTGTTTAGGAAAGAAAATCATTTGTATAGGAGAGACATGATTTTAACTATTAGGGCATTTTTATTCTTCTTTCCTAAAGGGCTTTTTATCATTTTTAATATAAAAATGAATAGCAAATGAAAATACATAGTCTGACAAATTCTACGAAAAGTCCTTCAGTTTTCCTTTTCATGAGCACATTCTTGATTTTAATCATTTACTTTGGCAACTATTTTGGTTTTATGGGTTTTTTTTGGGGGGGGGGGTGCCCTTCGACTGTTAAGTAACCGCGCGAAGCGAGGCCCTGTTTTAACCCGACCGTTCGGCATTTCGTCTTCTCGTCTGTCAATTTGTTTGTTACGCAGTCACGACCCAACACGTCGCTCGATTTTCTATGAATTTCGATGAATGTTCCTTGAAATCATTAAAAAAGACGCATGTCTAAGGTTTAATATTTTTTATTCCGTTTCAAGGTGGTGGCCGTTTTAATGGTTTAAATATTTGGTGAGTCAAGGCGAGTTTGGCACCATTTAAACATTTGAGTAATTTTTGTAATGGTGAAACATTTATTGTAATTTTGTTAATATTGATAAAGACAGGCCTTTCATTCTAATTTTGTGAATGCTGATAAAAGTAGAAACTTATGTAAATTATTCGCATTCGGAAAAACATGGGTAAAACTTTAAAGACTGCGATGTAAATACTAGATATTTTTGGCGGGCGCGAGATCAACTGCTCACAGAACTACTAGTAAAATATAATTTAATTGCTTCTTTGCTTTTCTTTGAATTCTGACGAAAATGTGACTCATTTGGCGATAGTCAGGGGCTGATTTAACCAAATGCGGTAAGGAGATGGAAAAATCTTGGTCCTAAACATCTGAAGAATCTCTCTGAAAACACCAGATATCGACAAAGTATTTAATTCTGGAATTTCTTGGTTAGTTCTGAGAGAATGTAGCTGCACTTAACCGTTTGACAATACTAAAAACAAAACTTGTATTAAAAAGATTTTAACTTTTCTTTCGCTTTGGGTGTTTGCGTGTAATTTACCGCTGCAGGTGGTAAACTTTTAACAATGCTTTTTTATACTCTTCTTCATCAATAAACTGCAATTTAAAAGCAGTATTTTGTTTCAGGGAACCAATAATTTTTCAGAAGGGTTTTTAATTGTTTGCCTGTGGATGATATTAGCTTGATGTACGAATGTATCAATTTATCATCATTAAGGATCTACCAAATTGTATAGATGAATCATGATGGACTATATTTTACAATGCCAATGTACTTCCCACGTTAATTATTTTCGAATAAAAAAATGGATTTTGTGGGTATTCTATTGTTTTAAATCCAATAAGTGCAGTTACAAAGTATTGTGTATATTTTGTGTAATCACTTGAGTGATTGGGCTAGGTTAACCACTTTCCTAAAAAAGGGGACGATTTTGTGGGTTTTCTATTATTTTAAATCCATTAAATGTCATTTCAAAGTATTGTGTATATCATGAAAAATAAGTACTTGTACGAAACCATTCGCAAAGACAAACCATCTGTAAACTTAATTGGCATTTAAAATTTCATCTGCTAAGTAAACACGCCCTCCTAAAGCTACAAAAGGACACTGGCGTCGGATCTCGTATTTTGAATCGCGGTCAGACGATTAGGGCGACACCCGAGTCAGCACCTCACTCACTCGCTTATGATATACAGTAGAACCCCGCTAATCCGAAATTCCGGTTAATCCGAACAGATTTTATTTTCGAAAATTATATGTAATTGAGAAGATTACCTGAAATGATTTAAACATGCATACTAAAAACAAAAAGGTACTTTTTCAGCATGCATAATTTTGTACCCATTGAAGAAACTAATACAATTCGCCGTAAGATAAGGTCACTTCGTACAGGAACACATCCATTATTCTAACGAAAAAGGGAGACATATTCTCTTTCTATTGCTTTTGAATAAAGAATTTAGTAGTACTGAGTACTTATAACTTGCATTTTTTTAGCACACACCTTTTTCTTTTCTACTTTTATCAGAATTTCGAGTAATCCGAATTTTTTGCAATCCGAACAGGCACCGGTCCCAATTAGTTCGGATTAGCGGGGTTCTACTGTAATTAAAGTACAACAAGCATATTGGACTTCCGGTGAAATCTGGTATCGTATTTGTGATCTTTATGTTTTGAAACTACAACTCAGCTACCATATCACCGAGGCTCTAACAGTGAGAAGTCTTTCTGAAACTTTTAGGAGACTGTTAGGACACGTATCTCCCAGTTAGGTTTAAATGTAGATGCTAACTGCCGGTCTATAAAATATTTCTTACATCTTGTTTCGTTGTAAATGGGCCTTTATTGATTTCTGGAAAATAATCTAGTACCACAGTTTTCCTATTACAAATACCAATTTCAGTGAAATAAAACAGATAAATATCAAAAAATGTATCTATATTATTTCAGTTGTCATTTATCTGCATGAAAACATCTTTGTAAATCGTTTTTCAAAAAGAGGTTACTTTATGAGGGCAAAATGAACTAGTAAATTCCTTCAATTTGTATTTCCTAAGTTCTCTTTGAAATACCTTCATTTAAGTAATTGAAATTGCTTAGTTCCGTGCTTATAAAATAGCTAGGGCATGCACAGGAGGGAAAAAATCCCAACACCAGGAAGAAATTATATCAAGTCGCTAAAAGCAACATATTGATTGCAATGAAGTACAAAAGCGATTACAATTTCAAGAATATAGGTAAAAGAATATATGAATAGCGACTTGTAAAATTTGGAGATACTATTTCTCAGAAACCCTGGTGGACGACCATTGTTGAATGAAGGTTTGAAGTGGTTCATGCATTCGAACGTACGAGTGTCGGTTGTCATTCTGCGTATCGGCTATCCTTGATCATGTAACCTGTTCGGTAATATCAGCGATAACAGTCCATCTCATTCCGAGCAAGTGATAGATCTGGTAATCTCTGTGGCCATGATGAAGGGCTGACATCTCTAAGAGCACATTGGTTTGCAGCTGCGCTATGGAGTTTAGCGTTGTCATGCCAACCATTTCGCTCGCGAACGGCATCAGAATGTGTTGAAACCCCATTCTGATGTATCATTCTACAGTCAAGGTCGCAGGGCTGAAAAGGAGAGATGTATTGTTGTAATTCAAAATCCCTCTTTAAACCATAACCCCTCATAAACCATAACAGTTTGTAACAGTTTCTTTCCGTATCTGTTTTGTTCACGCTACCTTCCAATAAATTTTAAGGGATATTGCCCTATTATTTCAGTGAATTTTGAAGTTTTACATCGTTAATATTAAAATACCTCCTGTATTAGTTATGAGCTTATTCTTTTCTTCGAAACGGTGTGTGGGGGGTATTTTATTTTTGTTTTAACTAAATATATCATTAATTTATTATTTTAATCTCGATAATATTTTTTTTTTTTTTTTTTTTTTTTTTTTTTTTCATATTTTACTGTCCACTTTTTGTCTATCCAAAACCTAGCCAAACTAGCTTACACCTATACAAATTAGGGCTTTCACAAAAAGTGAGAATTACTTCTTTGCAGTTCATTAAGTGTAGAAATGGGCGGAACTGTCACCCACATATTATCGGAAAGAAGAGTAATACAAATCGCTGTATTTTGGTAACAAATGCATCCATAGTATGGTTTTTCTAAGGAGGCCTAAATGATGTGGTATACAATCCGTTGAATATCTCTTTCTTTAGAGGGGAAGTAATAAATGTTCATTTTATCAGAAATTTTAAGTGAGTGATTGAGACGACTGGGGAGACCAAGCACTTCCAGGTAATTGATTAGCGATGTGATTTTCATCTAATGTGTTGCAAACATGCGCGATTTTCATCTAACATTCACCTTTAAAGTGATGAGTAAAATGCGATTGAGAACCATCGGATATCAAAAAGTAATAAATTAATAATTTAGATAAAAATTACTTTTACAAGAACTGCCTGATACAGAACTAACCAATTTTCAAGTACATACAAAACCCTTTTACACGAAAAAACTTTTTTTTACATAATGTTGTTTTCCATTAAGGTTATATGTTTTCCATATAACCACCGCTTTCTAACACACCATTCCACCTATTCCAGACGAAAGTGAAACTCGAAGAATTTATATTATGATATTCTACACTCTCTTAAGTTTATTTCTGAGTGTGTGAATATTTCGTTACCTTGGGCAGACGGGGATCTTTATAAAGATAATCTAACGAGTCCTGGAGGGAATGATCTATAAACAATGTTAAAAGTGACTCCTTATCACTTGACATCTTTCATAAAGAATTGAGAAATGTTGAACTTCAGATGTATTTGAGATTACTTCTGATGCTATCATCTAACAATATTCTGACGAAAACACTGATGAAGCAAGATATCTCGCTCCATTATGACAGCACTATGTAGAATGTGTGACGATAAGTTCCAGAAATTTCTATGGAAAAAAATTATATTCAGTTCTAAGAAATGCATTCTCAAACGCTTCATCAATTAGAATTCCTTATCTTTCGTTCAAATAGTTGAATTCTGGAAGCGTCCCTTTTGTATTACAACTTATTTCTTTTCCGTCATGCATAATTTATGCGATAATGCGTGATCATAAGATTAGGACATAAAATGACCCTCAAAATTGATAAGACATTTTGCCTGAAATGAGCCTCTATAGTTGAAACTTCTTTAACAGGGGTGGCGCCAGAGGGGGCCGGGGGCAGCGCCCCCCCCCCTTCTCCCCCTTTTGATGTACCAGTTTCATGTCATAAGTACTTAAAAAAATAAATAAATAAGAAAGATGAACTTCTGAACGTGAATATAAGCTACAGACTTTTTTCTATAATTTAAATTTGTAACTGCTGATGTTTAAATCTTATTACTGCGTTAGCTGAAATATTTTGCTTAATTCTTCCATATTTCAAGTGCTGTGGTTCACCGGCTACTTTATTGCATAATAAAGCGTACGATGTGATCATACCAATCTTTCTGACTAGCTACTCAAAAATTTCGTGTGTATTTTATATAGATACAAAAGTTAAAGAGAGCACAAGAAATATCTCAGTACAAGTCTTACAACAGAGGTTAAAAATTTCCTTTACCTCCAAAATCAGAAGTTGACTCAGCTGTATTCAATGTTAGTGGAGTTGCCAGAAAGTTGGAAAATGCGCGCCCAAAATTATCTAAGTATTAAGTAATAAATCGAATCTTTCGGGAAATCAATAATATATTATAAGCTGAAGAATTTTTTTCAATCAAAAATTGCATTTTTGTTAAGCTGGTTCTAAAATTTAACATATTGTGAATTTAATTACAGGCACTTGATCGTGGAGCTTAGTGGTCTGGCAGTAAAGTCTCAGGTTCGCAGTGGAGAATCCAGGGGGGCTATCATGATGCAGCTCCCCCCCCCCAGAGCTAAAACAATATTTTTGATTTTATTTGAAATCACTACTGTTTGTTCTTAATTTTCCTTTAAAAAAATAATAAAATCGTTACAACATTGCTTTCTGGCTTGACAGGCTCGAAAATTTTCCTACTTTTCAAGTCATTCCACTGTTAGCGTTCACGCGGTCAAAGACATTTTTTGGCTAGTTATTTCATTGTATTTTTTATTAAATTATCGAAAATATTGTATTGTTCTTTATGATTCTTATTGTCAGGCGAGGAAAGTCTGTAAAGTTAAAAGTGTTTTGGTGGTTTATATAAGCCATGAGGTTTGACATTTGTCACTACGATACAAAATTTTTATGACCTCAGCCCCCCCCCCCCCCGACCCGAATTCTGTATTCGCCACTGCAGGTTCGGGACCAGAGGGCTCCAGGTCCATGTTGCTTCTACAAGTCTGTGGGCTTAGTGGACGTTATAGGTTAATACGGGGTCGATGGGTACTGATTTCACAACATCACAAAATAATTTTAATTTTAAACATTTCTGCTAACTATAATTTTCCTCTTTTATACTATTTCAATATATTAAAATGATCAGCAGACTTTATCCTTTAACCCCATCTTAGTCGGTGTCGTATGTCATACGTTCGGCATTTTCGTGCCCGTACGGTCGACGTCGCATGAGAAAAAATGCATCGTTGAAAGTGAATTCGCCGCTACTTTTTTTTTCTTCTTTGCTATTGCTATATATATATGTAAGATCAGGCTTTATAAAGGAGAAAAGGCAGTCCATTGTTCAATTCAAGGAAAAGACGATATTGGTCCAAATCTTCATTTTATTTATGCATCAGGTTTTATTTCTTCATAGCTAAAAATATTTAATTTATTTGCAGCTCCATGGCCAGAATTTAGAAGTTTTTACGCCCGCCCGGCGCGTTGTTGTTGAATGATTACATGTTGGCGTGAAAAAGGGCAGAAATGAATGCGCAGAACGCTTAAGTACTCAGAAGAGGGAATTTTCCCTTTTAGAACCTCGTGACTTGTAAAGAAAGTTGTAGTCCGTTAATTATGATGAAAGTAGAAGTATTTAAAATGAGGTGTCATTAAGATTATTTAGGAAAGTTAAAAAATTAAATTATCACATATATATATATTTGACAATGTAAGCAATAAAATAATCGGCAATAAATGATTTCAATGTGGTTTCTACGATGTGATGGTCAAGAAAGATTGTTATAAAGCTGTTTTCATGGTAAGGTTGTAAAACCATTTTAAAAAAACATTTTTTACATATCATTAATAATTCATTTCATGTAGATATTTATCTTAAATACCTCAAAGCAATAGATTCCCCTCTAAAAAATATTAAAGAGAAAAAATTTCTTTAGTATCTGGAGTATTTTATTATTTAACAATATTTAAGTATTGTTCATGCGGTTAAAAACGAAAAATGTTAATATTTTTATTGCAGTTGTAAATGAGAGGGACACTGACCCCTCTCAGTAGACTGGCAGCGTCTTAAATATTAATGACTTACCTATAATGAGGCAGTTTTTGAAATCTTATATGATCCTTTATCCATTATTCTATGTGCCTTCATACAGGTGACATAGATATCTTTGTATGTGAAACAGTGAGAAATATAATAATTTCTCATTATGACTTAGGTAAACGCTGGATTTATTGAAACCTCTAAAATTAACCTGCAACACTATTTTCAGAAACAACTAACAAGTCTAAGTTATTACGTGTGTGTCAAATTTTCTTAAAAAATTAAACTTATTAACAAAATCTTTAATAGAATTTTTCGACCTAAAACAGCAAAACATTTAAAGTAACTTATTATGGCTTGAAAATATTAAATTAATCTGTGTGCTCAAAAATAATGTCTTATCACAAGAGCAAAATTCTTTAGTTCGAATGTTAAACAATACAATAAAGGGCTGACTTATTCTAAATAAGTTAAATATGAAATTTTTTTATAAAACTTAATTTAATGATTATAAGACATAAGTTAACAACCTTTGTAATAAAGGTAAATCAGGAATTTGATGCATTCCACGTTTATTTGATTGCTTAGGGGATGGAATGTTTTAAACTATTTCAGAATCATCATACAAAAAAAAATGTCTTCCTCTACTGGCCACTTGCAACATGTCTTACTCTAAAACAAAACACCTAATTTTTAATTTATCGTTCACAATATCAATAACTTACCCAGGATCGCTTATGGAATCGTTAAGAATCGGAAGTTATCAAGAAAAAACGCCAAAGTTTAGCTTAATTTTTATTCAATATAATTTTTTTAGAAGGTGGCTCTGAGGTTCACATTCTCACCTTCCAAAGCATGCTTGTGCCAAATTTTGTAGATCTAGACCCAGCGGACTGCCCTGTAGAGCGCCAACACAACACACACACACAGGCAGTTCAAATTCATTCCTTTTTAGAATCAAATCATGAACTGTGAGATATAAAAACGTATAAATGATAATTTTTGTAAGTGAAATTATATTTAAAAAAAATGTTGCATTTTAAAGCATTTTTTTTCTTGGGTAGAAAAACGGTAAAAAACGATTAAAGCGATATTAAAAAAATTATTTTTTCAAGCAATTATTAGCTTGATTGATATTTCTTCTTACAAAAAACTTTATTTTCCCAATTCTAGGTTATTTTATCAACATATAACCTGATGGAATCTGTATTTTTTGTATTAAATAGCTTAGGTGAAACTTTTATAAAAATTTAAAAAAACACCAGGCTATTATCTTTATTAATTTCATAAAAAAATTGAGAAATTATTAAGTATTTCCATTCACCTGCACATCTGACGACAAAATAATTAAATTAATTTATTAATTTAATTTCATTAACTTTACCATACAAATGTTACTTTGGCTTGAAGCAAAATAAGAATAGTTTTCTGTGTAAAACGATCTTAGTGGAACTTTACGATGATGAAATGGATATTGAGCATATATATATATATCCATCTGTATGGATGTACATCTCAATATCCATATATATGGATACTGAGATAGCATAAATGTAAACTATTGCTTTGCTCGAAAGCAATAGTTCGCATTTATAGTTCTTTCCCCTTCTTCTCCTTTAATATTTCTTCTATCGTTTACCTTTAAACAGGTTTTAATAAAACATCTTGATTGATTATGAAACCCATTTTTAAATATACTTGTGCAATGGAGAAATTCTGGCGAAATTGAAAAATTCAGTACATTTTCTTCATATTATGTTTCACGAGAATTTTTACCTTTTAAATTTTTAAAAGGTAGGATTTATATTATTTGGTTTAAAATTTTGTTTTTGTAGCTAAAGATGAAAATATATGTTTTTTTTTAATGCTTGTACATTTATTAGCACGCTAGAACAGCTCAAAAACATTGGTGATAAATGCTTGTAGCTAATCTAAATTAATTGCATAAAATATCTAAAACTCTATTCTTATAATTTAATAATACTATTTTTTTAAATTTCTCAGCATCCTGTGGCAAAAGAATCCTAAATCACGAGAAAACTATCATAATATTAGAATTACTTTGAATAGCTTATGAACTAATATTCTAAACTGGATATGGAAAAAAAAAGACTCAACTCTAATTTTGGAACTAACCTCACTGTCAACATTAAATAGCAATAAGTATATTTTGCTTTTTCAGGCAAAATATGCCACAACTTTTTTTTTTCCACGATTAAAAATAATTGAATCCGTACTTTCTACAAATATTTATCTTATCAGTCACAAATTTTTATCCAGTTTTTACAAAATGGGATAAAAATAATTTTATAAAGAAAAAATTAAATAAATAAAATTATAAAAATTAATTAATTAAATAAATAAAATATCAAACGCATCTGTATCAGTAAAACTGATTACAGGAGGAATATCATTAAGGGAAAAAAATAGCAGAGATGACTTAGCAGAAAAAAAATCACTAACTCTATCTTGAGAACTCCACTTATACACCATCCTTTCACACCGCAAATTGATTCTCTGGTAAAACACAGCACAGGCTAACAATCGCCGACGACAGAACAATGACGGACACTTCTCCAACCAATAGCGTCCCGTCATGCTTTGTTCAAAGAATCGATCACGAAAGGGCAAGGGCGGGAACGAAATCGAGGGGGGGAGGCACCAAAACGGCATAATCACCAAAACCGGCTTAACTCTTTTCTTTGTTCCAGGCTCTAGGCTCCTCCCCTGCCTACGATTGGTCGCGTAGCGCGCATTACCCAGCCAATGCTGCGGCGAGAATTGCATTTGGGCAAGCATGAAGGGCGGGCATTGGATGAGCAGACTCGAACGGCGCTTAACAGTAAGCTAAGCGATCAAAATCGCACAGTGTTGGCCGCTGTGTTCTTCGGAGTTGCACATGAACTTGGACTGTCTCCTTTGTCGACAATAGAGGGCGCCAGGGAACAGATTTGGTGCAAGGTGCTGCCACTGATTCAAGGAGATCGCGCTTCAACGAGAACTTATTGTGCACTTTCGAAAACATAACTACGAACCTTGAGTCAAGAGCAGGCAATTAAATAAGCGCTTTGTGTTTTGATATCAGGTAGGGTGAAAGGATTTCTACTCTTTATGTGATCATGATTTATTTTACTTTGATTTCTATTCTGATAGTTTTTACTTTAATTAAATTTCAATTAAATTTTATTTTAATATTCGACTCAAATTATTTTTGATACGTATTAACGTTATCAGGTATCAAATAACCATTCTGGTTATGAGCTTTTAGTAACTTGTTAAAAAATTTAGAATGTTTATTAAATGTTTTAAATTTGCGCGCCTATTTATGAGATTTAAACATCAAGAAATTGGTTTCACATAAGACGCAAAAAATAATTGCTTAAACTTTGTGAGGATATGATACTATTTTTCAACAAAATAAACGACAAGAAGTTTGATCTCGAAAAATTACAGAATATGATTTCGATTCCCACATGTAAACAATTTCACTCTTTTATTTTAATGTAACTGTTGTAACATCATTCCATCCCGTATTTACTTACATTGTAGGAGTTGTATAATATAATTGTATAAAATCAAAATATATGACAACTAGAAATTGCCTTCTTGCAAACCTGAATATCCCCTCTCCGATTTATCAAATCGGCAGCGTACCTTAACTTGGAGAGTCCATCGGCATTGAGCCTAGAAGAGAAAGGGTCCTTCCTTGACCTTGACATATGTGGACACAATGCAATATCTGAAATTCGGCCTTTTCTCTGGGCCTTACAGAAAGCAAGGCGCGGCATTGATTTTCATATTAACTTAAATATTTCAGTTTTAATTTTTTATGCCATCTTTTATATTTACGTGTTTTTTAGTAATATTTTGTATTTGTTCGTCCTGATTCTTTTTTTTTTTTTTTGCATGTTAGTTACTAGAGTTCATAGAAGTAAAAATTTCTCTGTGTACGATCCTTTTTCTTTTCATGCATTGTCTTGTTCAGATTTGAAATAGAAACAAATATTTTGAATATTTTTGTTTTCGTTTGCTAAAATTCAGGCGAAATGTCAATTAATTGTTCAGTAAGTTTAAAGCTCCAAAATTATAGCAAAATAGATGCTTTTCTGAAAACAAAGCGAATGATTTATATAATGTTATTAATTAACTTTATGATCCTGCTGAAATATTTCTCAGCCTTGATGGCATTGCCTTTGGGCTTTATACTGTGAAGCCAAAAAATTGTAATTGTCGAAATTGTTTAGTTATTTCAATGTAAACTAAAATAATTACTTCTTGTAAGGAATGGCCTTTTTATATTATAGTTAATTTTATAATGATAGAGTATTCTTGATTTTCATGATACGCTGATTGATTCTAACATTTTATTCAAAATTTGTATTACTTAAATAAAGCAAACAGCCAAGAATGATAGGTTATTGATTATGAGCCATATATTTCACTGATGTGCTCAGCATCTCTTAATAGTTGGAGTGAAATTAGTGAAAATAAAACATTGGAATAGAATTATTGTTAAGCGGTGGAAAGTAGCTTTAGAGGTCCTATTTTTAGATTTCTTTCAGAATCTGGAGAATCCAAAAGAATTTATTGTTATTATTAAGCTATAATTTTTACACCATTTATTTAGTTAATTTATATTAAGTTTTATATAAAAGTGTTATTTATTTTTTCGTTGTTGCCACTACTTAGATGTAGAATTCCTGTCTCTGTCTTAGAAAAGCATTTCGGCACAAATCGTATATTTTCTGATTTCGTTATTTTTGCAATAATTCCAATGGAACTTTTCGAATTCTCCAATCATCAATGATCATAGTACTTACATACAACACAAATCCATGCTCAAAAGAGCTTTGCACTTAGAAATTGTGAACAATAGGTAGTATAAATATCTACAAACTTCTCCTACAGCAGTGGATGCAGCAACAATAAATAACACCCGATAACATTTTTTATTGCCCACGCCGACCCTGCTTATCCAAAGGGCGCACCCGATGATTTGTATTTCTTATTCCGTTGGCACATGCAGCTTCAAAAAGTGAACTAAATCTACTAATAACTACTGTACGTAATAAATGTAGACTTGCCTACTGGAAACCCCACGTCGCTCTAAAAAATGGCTCCCAAGATAACCATGCTTGCCTTGCCTTCCTCATCGTTACTCCGCTTTTCTACAGACAAACAAAAATCTATCTACCTAAAAATTAAATATCAATAACTCGATTATGGTTATTAGACATTCAAGTTTATTTGACTTTCGTTTATTTGTAAACTACTTTTTAATGTGTTATCAGAAATATCCCCTCATCCTCCCATTCCCCTCCCCTCTTTCATTAAGAAAAGGGTAAAATCTCGAGCTGTAGGTAAAATAATCGCAATGGGAATATTTTACCTTCGCTGCTAAAAAATTACCATCTATATCCTCTCTTAGATAGCGCGGAGAAGTACCGACAGTTTGCCTTCCCTTCTCAGAGCCCCTCCCCCCAAGTACTAGTAAATATATTTGTAATGTTGAAAGACGATCAATACGACATATTGAATTCGCCTATATTGGCTTTAAATTCTAGGCTGTTCGTGGATGATTATACTTGAAACTTACTACAAATGCAATCATTCCTGATAACATAATGTGGAGAAAATAATATAGTTTTTAACAAACTGCAAATACTATCATTCCTGATAACATAATGTGGAGAAAATAATATAGTTTTTAACAAACTACAAATACAATCATTCCTGATAACATAATGTGGAGAAAATAGTATAGTTTTATTGATAAATATGATGATTCATACAATTTTAGTAGTTGTTTCGTGGGAGTGTCCTTTCACGGCGAATTCATTTCATATCCATGCAAAAATATTTCAAGTCTCTAAAATATTATTGTTGTTTGCCAGATGTTTTCAAAATTTTTTCAACGGACGTCTCGTTTATTAGGTTTTTCCTAGCTATTGAACTTCATCTTCTTCCAAAGAAAATTTCATAAGCTCAGCTCAAGGCTTCTTAAATTTTTTATTTTCCTCATGGTTTCTTTCGATCTGGGGCAAAATCGGCCTCCATATTAAGTTTATATGTTTGCTTGTACATTCGTAAACAAATAAAAGATGTCAATGAAATTTTAATTGCCGACAAATTTAAAGTAGTTGAGTTGTATATAAAGTTGTTTGGAAAGTTTTAATGAATGCCTTTTTCTTTATCATTTTAATCGTTCTAATATTAAAGAATCAGACAAATGCAAGCATTAATAATGTTTTCAAAACCATAACTTGAATCAACTAACTCAAACTCATACCATACTTGCTCAAATCCATACTTGCTACACTATTTGGGTGCATAATTTAAGGAGATTCAGTTTAGCACCTAGCAGGTTTATCGGGTATTATACGTGAAGCGGAATGCATATTCGGAAAAGGTAGTGAGCAAGCTTTCCGTATTATGAATTATTAAAAATATGGTCATTTGTAAAGAAGAATATGACGAAAACGTCCCATTTGTAAATTATTTTTGAGAAATAAACTAGTGATTTCTATATATTCAATGAAAAGGATATATCTGGAAAGACCTCCTAGTATTTATTTATCCACATTCTCTTTCGACCTGAATAAAACTTTGCCCTGTCGTTTTATCAGTAGAAAGTATTTATACAGAAAACAGCAAATAAAGGATTAATTAAAGATGCACTAAAGTAATATTGAATTCATAATTGAATAATTTAATTTTTAAAACATTGCAATTTATTCTCTTTTACTTGAAGCAAGAAACGAAGAATTTGGTAAAGTGACTTGTTTTCGTTATTATGGTATTTAACTCAGAAGCGTAGCGACCGGGGGCAACAGGTGTATAGATACTCCGGTCTCCACTTTTAGGATTAGAATAAAAACGTTACTATGTGTATGACATTTTTTAAAGAAAAATATGATGAGGGTGTAACAATAATGCGCAATGCCCCAAGCGCTATTTACGCTTGCCAAGCCATTGATGACGACTGGGGAAAAATCATATTATTCCCTGGGCACTACTTACCTTTGTTACGCCACTGGTCATGGTGACAAAACGTTAGTGCGTTTATATCGCTTTTTAAAGTCAAATACGATGGGGGGGGATATACTATGCCTCCGGCTCCTTTTATACTAGCTAAACCTCTGATGATGATGATGAGGGGGGTCGAAAAAATCGTATTATAATCCGGGCGCCACACCCTAGCTACGCCACTGAACAAAGTGTGGATGAGTAAATTACTCGAAATATTCACCACTTTTTCAAACTTGATATCATTTACGAGAATCTGATGGAACAATCTCAAGCCATATATCAAGGAAAAATATTTTTTTAAGAATTTAAAATTGAAAAGATGATTAGTTTGAACTATCTCGGAAAAGCATTGATTGTGAAAGTTGGTCGAAGGGTATTAAACTTTTCACGGCTCGATATCGTTTAAAATTCTTGTTTAGAGATATTTTCCTTCCTGAAAAAATGATAAAGCATGAGCTCAAAATGCTAGAGTTAAAAAAAAAAAATCACACACGAAAATAGCTGTATTAGTATTAAAAATTTGAATCTTCAATTCAGATCAAATAAATAACGGAATTATTTGCCAACAGTTTTATAGACAACTAAAAGTTACAAAAATATAAGGGGTTGATGGCAAAATTTAAAAATTTAGCTACAAAATGGAGTGAGTTCAATTTCAAATGAGTTCTGAAATGCTCCTTGAGCGAGATGGATAGAGAAACAAAGGATGACAAATAAAGTAAAAATTTAATTTTTCCCACAAAAAATGGAGGAGCCGGCGACTCCCCCTCGGAATCGCCGTCACTTTATCATTCACTGTTTTCTAATAGTACTTAATCTTTTTATTAACTGATTTGGATCATATAAGAATAACATGCATATTATAAATCGCATATCCATTTGACATGCATCTGATACTTTTCTGCAGGAAATATCTATGTCTCACACAATACTTTATTTGAAGCACATTTTTTTAAAAAATGACAACACTCGCTGATAATATATGCTTATGCAGTTTTCATGTCTTTAATGACTCATTTTTATTTTTAAATTTCGAAAGGAGAAAAAGAGATAGAGATTCTGATATATCAAATTTGCATCTTTTAGAGACTTGTCTAGGCTACCGGTTCTGTCGTTTGGTAGTTACCTATCATTTCAACAAGCTCGCTAGGTAAAACTATCATGATTTTCTTTTTATTGAGAAAAGAATGAAAATTTTTCGAATACGTTTTCTCTAACATCAAAACAAATGGATAAAATGCCAAACGCTTATCTCAAATTATTAAAAATTTACGAATAATGGAGTCTTTAGAAATATAAAATTTAATTTCCGATCTTTTTCCTTTAAGAAATAAAATTCAAAAAGACAATGAAAAGTTTCAGATTTATATTTTGGCGCATAAACTCGTAGATTATTAATAAAGGTTCATGGTAGGAAACTCGACCTAATATCCGCTCAACTTAACGTTCTTCTAAACAATTTGCAGTTTTTGGTTTTATAATTTTAACTATGTATAAAAGTTGAAAATTTGTATTGGTATTATATTTTGAATTTGTTATCAAAGGATTTATGGAAATAACTTCATTTTCTTCTTTCGGAGAATAAACGTAGACAGTCTAGTTTCGCATATGTGCATGTATAACTGTTCTATACGTTTCACCCCCGGGGATGCAGCATTTTGACAACTTTTTCAAACTTATTATTATGATTATTTTGATATAAAGAGATAGTAATGATAGGGAAAGAAATTATCATGCGCTTCATCATGTAATTAATTGAAGTTGAAATGCGAAAAAACTTCGTAAAATAATTATTTAATATGCTACAATCATTTTTTGAAGAAAGTAACTTGATATCTACTCTTTTTTCTTTATTATCTGAAGTAAATCCCGCAAGTTGTTCTCACCATAACATGCAATGCTGCCATTCGCAAATCTGTTACATTTTTGTCATGTGAAAATATAGCGTATCTTAATTTATCCCGTTTTAGGTACTGATCATGAAGTGAACCCTTTTTTTAACACTTTATCAGGAGTGTAGTGGAGCTGGAACGGCACCGCTTTTTCCCCAAGAGAAATAAATAAGAAAAAATTGTGGAAGCGTTCTTAAGACAGCGCGATTTTTGTCATACAGGTTAAAGCGTTCCGGCACTGCTTTTAGAACGTTCCGGCACTGATAATTTTGCGACTACACCACTGCCCTTTATTTACCGAATTAATTCACCAGCAACTTTTCAATTTTATTTTAGCATCATTAAATACGTTTTAATGCAGAATAACTCCAGGAAAGATGAAAAAACATTTTTAATTAAATAAAATAATCTAATTCATTTGATTAATAATTAAAAAATTAATTTTTGTCTTCATCTGCCATCTACCGCTAGCTGTCGGAACTACATTCCTCGTGTTCATGTGAATGCTGTCAGGAAAAATAATAGAAAAACAAAAATTAAGTAAAAATATATAAGAGAAATAGAAAAAGTAAACAATAATAATAATGATAACAATACACTTTTATGCGCGCTCAACACAGCAGCATCAAGTGATTTCATCATCAATATTTTCCTAAAATTAATTAAAAAAGCTATAGTATTAAACAACAGAAATTCTCAAATAATTAAAACACATAGAAGAAAAATTAGAAAGTAAGAAATATAATCAAAATGGAAGAAAAATGGAAAAGAACCAGAATGGCGATACTTCTTCGGAGACCACACGCCATTGCTGTTCTAAACTGGACAGATTTTCTGTAGAAAGGAATGATTGATGATGAAATCACTTGATGCTGCTGTGTTGAGCGCGCATAAAGGTGTATTGTTATCATTATTATTATTGTTTACTTTTTCTATTTTTTTATATATATTTTTTCTTTTTAACTTAATTTTTTTTCTATTATTTGTTTTTTGTATTTATAAGAAGTAGCTGCATATGCGCCTTTCTGTATAATGCAAAAGAGTTTCAATTAATTTAAATTTAATTTCTGTTAATATTTAATTTAATTTTTTGTTATATTTAATCAATTGTAACTGTCAGGAAAAACAGTCAAATTACGAAGGAATAAGCGTGATTAATTCGGGAAATAAAGGGTTAAGTTTATGTTTTGCACACTTAATTATATCTTAATGAAACTTCACACACACGCAAAAAAGAAATCTTCAGTATTATCCATTTCCTTTAAATAAAACATCCAAACAAAACTGCGCAATCACTTTTTATTTCAGAAAAACAGAGCAATCGGAAAAGTCAATGACTCATCGAGATACAGAAACAAAAACTCTAAACTAAGAGAAAAGCTTTGAGTTCATTCATTGAATTCAAGTGCTTTTGTGTGTGAGAGTGCGTTTCCTTGTTTAACCACTTTTCTACAGTTCTTTTGTCAAACATTTGCATCGAGCAACGATGAGCAATGAGCTTTATCATCACCAATAAGAGGATGCATCATCTACGAAACCATATGTGGAAACACATGATTCAATCTGTGCGTATCAGGTGGTACGAATGTCACCGATCATCATCAGTAAGTCACTTCAAGCGAAAAAAACTTGTGGAGCTCATCAAAGTAATTGAGTAAGCTTACTTGTAGAGTCATTGTTATTTGCCAGGGATTTTAAAACAGTAATTTTCTTCAACCTTTTTTCGACAGCTGGAAGTGAAATGATATTTTTTTAAATCAATCGTGTCATTTATTTTATTTTAAGAAAAGAGTCATTCTTGTTGACATTTAATACCAAAATAACTTGACAGAAAGCAAGGAGATGAAACTGTACTGGAGTTTTATAGCTTCACAATGTTATTGCAGAGGAATTTTTAAATTTTTTTTTCTACTTGAGAATTTTTATAAGTGAAAAAAAGTTTCCGCAACAACCCCATTTTCGTCTGAAAAATTTTATCCTCATCCCAAAATTGGGATATAAATACGGAGAGTAAGCATTAATTACTTACGAAATTCTTTGAGAAAAAGTGATTTCGCACCTATTTTTGTTTACAAACGTTGAGCAAACTGAAACTAGAAGGCAACGTAAAATTTTCCGCAACCCAAATATTGTTCTATATTACCTCACTATGTGTCGCAACTCACAGTTTGAGAAGCATTGTTCTAGCATATTTTATTCAATATAATCTTGCAAATCCTAAAACAAAAAATTTGGTATCCTAAATTTCAGATCGCTTGACATGGTTACCCATCCAACTGTAGGATTTTTAAATCTCTATTTACATGCAACATTTACAAATATTATAAAGTATTTTTGGAACGAAACATGTTATTCTTTATATGCAATGTCATAATAGTATAATGTAATTCCACGCTATAGTAGTAAGAGATAAACACGTTGGCCCGCGGAAATGGCGGGATACACAGCTGGAGGATTAAATTTCTTGCTTATGAGAGGCGATGAACTAGATTACGGACCTATGAATTCCGGGACTTAAGTTATGAATCCACTCCAAATGAAGACACATTTTATTAAGTAACACATTTTATTTAAGTATATTTAGTAAAGGAGAATCTCCAAGATATTTTGAACATTGTTCCTAATACCAATTTTAGCCAGCCTATCCTGAACTAAGTTTAAAATACTCAAAGTGCTGAATCTCTTTGGAAAATATTTGTCTTGGGCAACCAAAAGTATTAATTATTAAAAAAATTAGTTTTCAATTCATATACTATTATATAACTTTGAACTACAAAAATGTTTTGGTTTCGAATAAGAGTCCCTGGATGAAAAAGTTTACTTTACTTTAAATAGGTTATTTAGGTTGATTTCATTATAAAAATAGCCTTCGGGTCTTCTCTAGAAGTGGTTATTAATTTCAATGTATGCATCAAAATTTTAAAATAAAATATTGCAAGTTCATAGCAGAAGGAATTTCCGTTCTCTCTTGAATAATTCTCAACGGCTTTAATTTTAACTCGTAAGAAACATTATGCATTATGATCAGCAACAAATAGAGCAAATAGCTCTGTCTGTAATGAATAATGAAGCAGCGTTTGTAATATTTAAGATAATTTTGCTTAGTTTCAGAATAATCTGGTTCAAAATTACGAGGTCCGTCTTAAAATAGCCTTCGTGTTGCTTCTAAACGGGACATTAATATAACTAAAACTAGTTTCGGAATACTTATGTAAAAAGCACATATTTTTAAATTGGTACAATTTATTTTATTCAACGCTGGCATAAAATAGTAAAAATGAAAGCAAATTTTATTCTACTTTCGTGAATTCATTGTTTTCATATGTATCACTTCATTTTCATTTCCTTAACATTAGAGTATTCTGTAATAGTTATGTCACAAGTTCCAAGTCTGATAATACCACTTAATTAAATCAAAATATGCCACATAGTTATAAAAATCTCATTTTATTCATTTAAAAACGAGCATTTCGTAAATTTTGCTCCACACCTAGTTTAAAGCGCAATCAGGAACTTAATCAATATTAGTACAAATACCATTAAATATCCAATTGCATTTCTTAAAACTAGTTCATTTTAACTAGCTACAGCTAGTTAAAATGAACTAATTTTAGGAATTCATAGAAATTATCCTTTTTCTAATATGATATTCGATATGTGCATGATGTTGCGCCACCCTCAATTCATAAAACAAAATGTCAAGAAAAAAATCTGCGGTAAGAAAAAGCCGAGGGTTCTTATAGAGAGAAAATAAACAAAAGGGGAATATATATATAAAAGGGAGGGAGATAAAATAATATAGAAATATATAACACAAACGCAACGAATTCGCAATAATGCTGCATTCAAGAAGATTTGTGGAAAATATATCAATGTCATGAAAATCAATAAATGTTAAAATAAAATGGAGACTGTAGTTAATCGGTAAAAGCGTATAGATGCTCATCAGGGTAAGTAAAATCTATACGAACCGCTAAAAAATTAGTGAAATCATAATGTTTTCTGCGAACAGTGCTGCCATAAAGCTAAAAACACTGTCCTTTACCCCGAACATTATGATAAACAAAGAATTTGAATGAAAATACCAAATATTAGAAATAATTTTACGCACCAAAAACTGAGAGATGCAGCCAACGGGAGACGTGACAAAGGAATGAACTTAACGCGTCATGTAAGTTATCATATCAGTTTATCATAATGTTCGGGGTAAAGGACAGTGTTTTTAGCTTTATGGCAGCACTGTTCGCAGAAAACATTATGATTTCACTAATTTTTTAGCGGTTCGTATAGATTTTACTTACCCTGATGAGCATCTATACGCTTTTACCGATTAACTACAGTCTCTCCATTTTATTTCAACATTTATTGATTTTCATGACATTAATATATATATATATTATTTTTATTGATGAGATCTACGCATATCCTTAAAGATCTTGTTAGAACATTTTTGTGAAGAGTCAATACTAATTTATCGTGATACTGAAGATTACATCTCATCTGACTGTGTTTTTACGGATTTCTTTCTTGAAAGCAAAGCTTCAGTATTAAAATTAACAGCATCTGGAAAACTTTTGAATTATTTCAGCAGTTAAAAAAAGTTCAGTGGATGAGGCAATATCAGTTTTCAAAGCGAAATACATTTTTGAAAGATTTTCGTTATTCAAAAGAATTTCTGTGTAAAGTTGATGGAAATGTCATAAGCGACACAATACGTAATACAAAAATTATTTAAAATTATGTTTTCCTCCCTTTTATAAGAATTCGTAATGAATCCAACATATGTGAATCCAAACATTCTTAAAAATCCGCACAAGTATCTATTTGTACGAAAAAATATAAATGAAATAAATAGAAATGCATTAATAAACACACTGAAATTCTAAACTTTAGAGGAGGAACGACAAATATGGAATAGAGGTACAAATATGGAAATGATCGGCTTATCCTCTATTAAATGCTGCAACTTAGTATAAACAAATGCGAAGCGTTTCCTATTGAGCTGCCATTACGTTAGTGTTGTCTGTGCTGTTGTAACTGTAATCACGTTTTTATTAAGAGCATTTTTGCTGTTTTCGGAAAGTGTAAATTTCGGCATCTTATCCTTATTATTTTCGCATTTTTTATTTCTTGGTTTGTGAGGCTTATATGGGCTAATAGTGCACATTTTGAGATTTATTTTCGTCTATAATTCATCCATGTTTCGTTTCCTGGATCCATATTTATAATCTCCCAAAACAAATGTCCAGTAGGCGATAAATATGTAACACTAGTAGGGTGACAAATATGGAATAGCATTTAATATTTGTAAACCATTTATTAAAATTCAGTGAAAAATGGGCTCATACAGAATTTGTTGGTTCTCTAGTGGAAGTTACGTGTGCAATTTTTGTAAAGATTAGAAAATTTTTCGTAAAAAATTAGAAGAATTTTCGTTTGTGTTATGTAGATTATCACTTATATGTAATATTTTCTTCATCTGAAATGTTCTTTTAATTAAGCGCATTGTATTACTTTTCTTTTAATAAGAAACTTAATTACATTTCTCCCCATTTTTTGTTAATTTCTGTTAAAGATTTTTAGGTATTCCATATTTGTCACCAATTTAGATATTTGAGAATTTCACACTAAGCAGATATATTTTAAAATATTGTTTTTTTTTTTTAAGTTGGAAAGAAAATATTTTGTGTACAGTTAGTAAACAGTTCATTGATGAATATAACAATGAAGTTTGCATAAATCAACATTTCTAGTCGTACACATTTTGCCAAATGTAAATGGTATTCCATATTTGCCTCCCTTTCTCTAGTATTCTTCTGGAAAAGTTATTATTCTCTTGCTGGAAGGACGATTTCATTGTCATATCAGAAATATAAACGTTGTACCTAAGATGAAATGTGATGCATAAGTCACACTTAAAACAAACAAAAATCCGTTGCAATCTAGGTCTTGACCGTAATTACTTGTTCCGAGATAAATAATCGAAAACTAAAGAATGCTCCCTAAAGAAACCTCTCAATCAGTAAGAATGTGGCTGACATGATCATTGTATCGCTTATTAAAATGCCTAAAACAGAAGAATAGAAATAATTCGCAGAAGGTCATTAGTTTTCCTCATTCATCGACAAATACGAAGTGACATTTTCAGATAAATGGAGTTCCCTGCTTCTTCCAAATTGCTATAATTGCCAGAAGAACAAACAGAAGAACCACCAGAAGACAGATAATAACGAAAGAACCCAATTCCACTTGTACCGCAACCAATGCCAATTTCGTACTGCAAAATTAAGGGTAAGCAGTTGTACTTCTACAAAAGAGAGAAGTGTGATCCATCACTATTTACCACTGTAGTTTCCGTAACCATCACTGTAGTTTCTAACAATTAGATGCTACTATTTGGAGAAGTATGGAAAGTAATACATCATGGAGAACATCAGCGAAAAGTACTTTTCTTCCTTTCTCTTCTTTTTTTCATAGCGTTTCCGGTGAACACAAATGATCAAATCATCCATTAGGACCCACACAGGCGTGTAAGTTTCAGTAGTTCGCACTTTATCAGTGTCCGTAAATCATCAGGATCGCCTTTTGGAGAGGCTGTTAAAGAAAGCAGCAGAGCGGTGAGCGTTTATGAGGGTTTAGATGCCAATTTTCGAACTTCTTTAAGTCGTGCTGTATGCCCAAGGGAAAATCTACGGGTTTCTGAACCGGTGAGAGGTATGCTTCACTAGAAATCGTAAACATAGCATCTTTTGTATCGCTGGCTAAAAATTTGGGCACTAGAACGTAATTTCATTTTTTTCCAGTAAATTTTCTGTCCATACCTTTATTGGGTGAAATTCAATGCCCGTTATTTCTACTTTCGTGTGCTAAACTGTCAATTCTGACACTCTAGATGTCTTGTATTTTCATTTCTTTTACATTGTTTGGAAACTCCGAGATTTATTTTAAGCAAGTTTTGTTGACTATAAAACGATACAACGTATTCTTCGAGTTTCTCCTGCATAGTAGAACCTCGCGAATCCGAACTAATTGGGGTCGACTTCTGTTCGGATTTAAGGAAATTAGGTAAAATGCTCTTGAAATACCAAATGCAGTAGAGTACTGACTTTGGATACTCTGTGAAAAGAGTAGGGAAAGAGCTAATTGCGATTCGCATCGCCGAGCAGGTTTAGTTTCTTGAGTCAAGAGAAGATAACCGATTTAGTTTCTACAAATTAAAACGCTTTATTCATTTTTAAATACCAATTCAAATGTTTCTTTTAAGTTGAGATTAAACATTAGCTTTGTTTCTGATTCGTGATTGTTGTTTTGCTTCGTTTTTTAATAAAAAAATTTTCAGAAAATTAAAAAAAGATGTTTTAATTAACCGAAATTTCGGATTCCTGTGGTACGGGTTCCCGAGGTTCCACTGCACTTACATAATATAGCGCATACTTACGTATTTTGCGCTTATCGAATGCAATGAAGAGAAACGAGTATGCATTTTGGACTTCTTCCTTTTAACCTACTGCGACAAAAATCTGACGCAGATATACAATTCCAGCAATATAACCATACTCCGAATTTTACCCATCTAGCTCATTGCATTTTTGAGCGATCGTGTTCACCTCCCGTTGACGAATTTCACCTGAAATTTGAAGGTTTATCATTAACTTACATCAATTTATTTCCTCATAAATAATAGATTTTTAAAATTTGCAGTTTCATTTAAACGATTCTTATGTTTCGTGAATAATCCGTAAAAACGTATGAATCTTTCTGAGTAGTCAGAATAGTATTTTAGTGGTGAACACCAGGGGCGGCCCAATGCTTGGGCAAACCAGGCAACTGCCCTTGGCGCCGAAGTGGGAACTCGAAGGAAAAAAATGGTTTAATAGACACGGGAGCTCCGGAAAAACGGCAAATATTGTAGTTTTAAAACAAATTTGTTGAATTATTTCGAATTAAATAAGAGCACTATAGAATCTTAAATATATTTGGAGTTTATAAATTCTCATCATGATATTGTTAAGAATTATTTGCAGGTAAAACATGCATGTTTCTATGTTCTAAGAAATGAGGTTTGTTCTACATTTAGAATACAGACATCATGGAATTTAAAAAATACCTTCGTTTTCTGGGAGGGGAGGCGCCATATTGTTGCCTTGCCCGGTTGGTAAAGTTACCTCGGGCGGCTTCTGGTGAACACGAAATAGAGCAATTTATAAAATTATCTCAGTTGAAGACGATCCTCAAAGGTCCATACCTTAATCCACAAGGATACCGCTGTAGAAAGCGTGTTTCTTAAAACTAATTTTAATATAAATAAAAGTCATTGTAGGTATGTATGTGTGTGCGTTGGGTATGTTCCACATCTCCTAAACTACTGCAGCAATTTCACCAAATTTTGCACACTTATTATTTATGACAAGAGGAAGATTATTGTCAGCTTTTCGAAGTCCAAGAGTTAATTAAACAGTCAGTTAATTAGAAATTAATCGAAACCGTTTTTCTGTATTAACTTCCGAGCAAATTATCCCCCCCCCCAAGTATTTTTATACCATCTTAAAGTTCAAACTTTCACCTTTTCAAGGATACCAATTTTATATCTGTGAAATGTCTCCTTCAACTTTTATCAATTTTTCAAAATTTAATAAATAAATTATTTCAGCAGACGATTCTTAAATAAAGCATATTTAATGATACTTCGTTGCTAGATAACGGTGAGACTTTGAACAAATTTCTTTTTATTTCTGTAAATCTTTTAAAAAGAAGTGAAAGATCACTGTCAGCTTTAAAAGGCCCAAAAGTTAATTAATTTTTTAAAATTAAAAATTAAGCAAGATTTTGCGCTTTTTTTTGTGATATATTACGAAAGTGTTATGTTACAATAACTATTTTAATACTATATATAAGCTTAACAATAGCTTTTCAGTGACACAAATTTCATTTGCATTCAAAATTTTTGCTCTCATTTCAATAATTAAAAAAAAATCAATTGTGTATAAAATTAACAATTTGTAGCAATATATCTTTTATTGTTAAAGAACAAGAATACGTATGGAGAGCTGTTGCTAGAACATATAAACAACATTCTGGAAGAATACTAAAGAAAAGTTTAAAAGCAGACGATTCATAATTTATATCGGGAACAACTATTGATATGTTAAATCTAAAATTGATCTTAAATTTTAAGAAAATTTTTAAAATCAGGGTGCGTAAAAACATAAAGACTACGCGATCCCTGATGATGGAAATGGTAAATGAATTTTGAGGTGAAGAAAAAATTTTCAGCTTCTTTGTGATTCGTCCGTGTTGGCAAATAAAAATAATTTCGAAAACATTTCAAAAGTTTCTTCGCAGTTGGAAGAATTAATGAATTCCTATTTATTCACTATTGAGAGCTTTACTTTTGCTTCGAATTAACATTCGATTTCCTGCGCTCACAGTTGATAAAAAGTTTCTAGAGTTAAAATGGAGTCTCAAAATCTTTCACTGCTAAGGCTGATTAAATCTAGAGAAAAAAAATTAAGGAAATTTACCTTAAATTATTTTAGGACTTCTTTTGCATTTTTAAAGCTTTTAATGTTCGCATTTCTGAATTATTTTTAAATTAGAGAAAAAACAATCTTGGAAACTTATAAACACAGCATTATTATAAAAATATAGAAGTACCAAGTTATTATTCGTCATTACAATAGGAGAGATACATTTTTGAGGCAGTTAAATTTAGTTGCTCAATCACTCACTGAATGAAAAATAACAATAAGTGGATTTGTTCCACTTTATTTATATTAAATCCTGGCTTTAACATTTTGTTTTTCTGAAGTTTGAGAAGTTTTCTTTTTCAAGTAATCATTTTCAGCCCTCATTTTAGACTTTTCATGAAATTCAATGAGACAGAGAAACAAGATGTATACGTTTGTATTAAAAAGAGATGAAAGAATGCACTTATGGTTTATCAAGGTTTTGATATTGGTTAAACTTCTTTAAAACATTAAATCTAGATTATAAGCACACTGCTTGCAAATAGAAATTGCTTTTAAGATAAAAATGCGGAAAAAATGTGCTAAAATGAATTGTTATATCAAATATCAACGCAGAATTAAATTTCAGTAAACATCGAAGCAGGTTTTGCAAGCAACAAAGCAAGTTTTGGTTCCATTTTACAATCTTAATGAAACTACCGATAATTTCTAAGAAAAACTAAAGCTAGGCGGGAATTAACTGATTTGCTTAAAAATGGAACAAGTAACAAAAATAGAAAGAATGGCAAAACCGATTTAAAATTTATTGATAAAATAATTTTAAAAGTATTCGGGCATTTTTTATTTGTTGAGATTTTGAAAGATTCTTACTACCTTTTGGAAATAACCTTTTGTATTCCTATAAGTCCTCACCCGACTTACTGCCAGTGATTCTATTTCATATAATTCAAAAGCGTTGCTCGATATATGAATGATTTCTTTTTGTTTTGACACTTTGGTTTAAAATGTTTAGTTGGAAAGGAATTTTAATGATCTTTAACTTAATGCTATTTACATTATATTGCACACACGCGGAGTGATCAATCTAGTGGGAAACCAACAATCATGAAATTTTCGAAAATATGGGAGGAGAGATAAAATTAATTTATTAAGGCGACATTCAAAGTTTCTGATTAATTTGTTCTATATCACGCTGGAAAAGATTTTGAAAACGGCCTTTCCAAAATCCTTTTGATATATTTGAAATAAGTAAGGATTTCTTACTCATTTGGGGTTTAAAATTTTTTTTAAAAAATCTAACATTGCCTGTCACAGTATTGGACACGATAGACATATTTGAAACAAAGTAAAACTATTAAAATAATTCAGATTTCATTGGGTGATAAGCATTAAATTAGCGATAACACATGAATATCAATATTCCGAATTTGCTTCTGGAAGTACAATTTTGACACATTTCTTTACATACATACGAGCCTGATACATAATTCACACCTCTGATTGAAAATTATTCATTCAATAATTAAGTAAATTTGAATGAGAGATTCACTAATGACTATTAAATTTAAGATGCTTTGATAGAATGCCAAATGTATGTTGAGGAAAAACCATTGGTAAATATTACTAAAAGAAGAAAATACAGCTGAGTAATAAATAATGAGAATAAGATTCATAAGAATACATTCCGATTCAGAACCTGAATTCAACCTTTCGAATTGCGAACAAAGTCCCTTTGTAAAACATTTCTCAATTCAATATCTCGTCTGGTTAATAATACATTTGAAGCAATTCTTTCCTGGGGGAGGTGGAATAGCTTTAAGGGAGGGGGAGGGGGATCAGTGTCTGACACAGGTGACTTCACATGCGCACAATATTCATTATTCCCGTTCGCCCCGCGTCGTTCCAATAGAATTATTTCCGTTTGTAATTTTCGGCTCCGAAATCTATTACGATTCTGTTTCTTGCCTCATCCAAGAGAAATCGTCATGAAAAAAAAAAAAAAAAACTATCTTTCACTTTTTTTCTTTACTTCGACGTCGACTAATAATAAAGTAGAAATATTAAAATAAAAATAGTGGCTTTTTTGTAAGTGATTATAATTTCCCTCAGTTGGTCTAGCAGTGATTGCGAGGAAAATATAGCTGCGCATATTCACATATTGTCAGATATGATGATACTGAATACTTGCAGGATGAAAATGTTTGCTAAAGAAATAAAATGGAGTAATCCTGTTTAAATTTCAATTATAACTTATTTATTACAATGTTAGCAATGGGATTTATTTTAGCTAAAATTCAATTTTGCGGGCAATATCGTATTTTTCTAATTCATGAGCTATTAATATGGATATATTAATATGCTTCACTTTCTCTAGTAGTGGAAAAATTCTTTTTTACTTCAAGACATGAAATATAAATATTATTTGAGGCGATAAAAATGCTTTTCTAGTAATTCTTAAAAAGTTAAAATAACAATAAAATTATTATTAAAAATAACAGAACTTGCATTAATTCATGATAATTTATCTTCCTTTTCTTGCAAGAAAAGGAATTTTCTGTGAGAAAATACTATAATTATCAGCGAAAAGCTGATGAATTTCGATGCTTTAAACCTCCTTGAGTCCGAAAAATTGATACATGAATCTTAATATTCTGAGTTTGTTTCTGTAAGTACAATTTCGACACATGTCTTTGCAGATTATATGCAAAAATGATGAAGAGTTTTATTTAAATTTATTTAAATTATTTTAAGAGTTAGTACGTTGATATTCGTATCAAATTTTGAATGAAGAGTTATGTTTCTATGAAATACGGACTCGGTTTTTACACTTTATGAAGAAGCTAAACATAACAAGAACAACAACAAAAAAACCCCGCCACATTTATGTATTTTTAACACGCATTTAGTGAAAATATCATACAGATTGCATCTATTCACCTGCCCATCGACACTCACGTCTAAGGAAACTATATTGCATATAGATTGCTCACAAAATTAAATTTTTCAAAATGAGTTTGAAGCGATAAAAAAAGAACGCATTTGTTTTTAAAATTAAACTAGAACATCAGGGTTACATCTCATAATTTGCTTTTTTTGATGTTCTTGCTTAACAAAAAATATTTCTTTTTTTTTTTATCGCTTCTTATTCATTTAGATAAATACCCTAATTTTTAAGAGTAGTTTATTTTTTGTTATTCCATTGGCTTTCTTGTGCCTTGCCACTCCAGTTTCAGAATTTTGTAAAGTATCGATTTGAAAGGAAGATAAAATTGTAATTAAACTACAGCTACTTGTAAAAATTCTTTATCAATTATTCTATATTAGTGCTCTTCGTATTTTATCATATGAGGTATTTTGATGATTAATAGATATATAAAGACTGAAAAGTCTATAATTATGTTTATTGTTGTCAATTAATTCTCTTTCAGTTACTAATTAATTTTTAACTACCCCTTGGCTTTCCTTTGATAAAAAATGATTAATCGATTCTTGAATGGCTTTAATAAAAATACTGTAAGAGCATCCAGAATTGTCCTTCTCACTGATAGTTTGTCGCTTTTTTTTCCTTTTGATTTCGTAATTTTGAAACCTTCTGGCAATAACTTCTTAAACTGTTATCCGCAAAAACTAGATTAAAACTGAGAAGAAGAGTGAAGAGTTATCTATTCAAGGATATTTAGTTTGATTGGTGACATATTTTTAATAATTCATTTTTAATTATAGATATGATAATAGGCACATAAATAAATACATTTAATATACTCGCTGGAGGAAGTGGCAACACGCGAATGAAATAAATCCAGGAATTAAAATAAATACATTTTTTCCCCTACATATAAGTGGCGACGCGCTGGCAAATTTATGGAATTATTCAAAAAGTGTGTTTTATTTTCATTCAACGTGAAATGCACCGTAAATTCTAAAGTATTCTTACAATAAATCTGTTGGAATTTTTATTATTATTTTCATAATATAGGGAAGAAATTGCGGTATGTGTATTTAGTAAAAGTGCCCCTTTCCGACGATAGATTTTATCCAAACTTTAATACATATTTGCTATTTGGGTGTGATAACCATTTGCCTCATTTCGACCATGTAGCTAGTTGCGTTCACATACATGCGTATAGATATAGTTCAAATAATAGTTTTTTCGGACTCCGGAAGATAAAAAAAATGATACTGAAAATATCAATATCTTTTTTTAATTGTTACAATACTTTATGTGTACTTCGATTACAAAAAGATAAAAAAAAGTGTGCATTTGTGCAACAACAGAAGGCCAAAACTGTAGTAATTTACATGTGCAAGCAAATGATTATTAATGAATTAAATAAGTTTAACAGCGTACAATCATTTTCTTACAAGAATATTTGGCATTCATTTCGTATAATGTAGCATAAAGTCTTTTTCATATGACCACAAAGTTAAATTGCATGTCTTGTAAAGAATTTCGTAAAGCAAGTATTTCTGTCGTCATTTAATAGTAATAGACAAAATAAATAAGAAGCCATCACGATATACTAAAACTTGCTATATGTAATTATGTGAAATAGTTTTTTTTTTATTTTTTCATTACCGTTGCGGCTTGCTTGATTTTGTTTCCTTCCTCCTTTGCCCTTTTCCGAAGTACTCGGGAAAAGAGCATTTTTATATGTAGTGAGTGGGAAATGGATAGGAAACCAAACCGAAATGCATGCATTTTGTTTGTTGAATCAACAAAATTTCCGAAATTATCCTGCCTTCAGTATCAATAAATGGGGTGTCTCAGAAATGATTAACAGTTCGGAATATTGAAAAAATTATTATTAAGATTTTAAATTATTTGTAGTTGAAATGTACGTTTTGCAATATAAATCATCACTCCGTCAAATATATGTAATGATTCAATTTTTTAATTATCTTTAAATTAATTCTTTTTAACGCCACTTCATTTTTATTTGCTTCTACTTCAATCTTAGAGAGCCGCACTTCCACTTCAACTTGCAGAGTCACGAGGTGTTCTCCGTTTCCCAGCAGTATAAAAAGCACATGCACGTTGCACTCTGCCTTTTTTTTCCTTCTGATTTTACTCTTAGCGACGACGTGCGCGCGGTTTAAATTATTATTTTCCCATTTCTTTGCGATTTCCCTATTTTTCCTTTACATCTTGTATTCTTCTTATTCTCGCTCCGAATGTGTCAACAAAAAAGAAGTCAATGTTTCTGACCCTCTTTGAAGTGGCATAAAATCCATTATTAACAACTTCTTCTTTTCTTCCACACACCTTTCACCAGAAATATGCACAGAATTTTTTTTTCTCTCTCCTTCCAGAAAAATTCCCAAGATATTATATTATTTATTTTTCTTGCCCGCAACCTGCAATGAGAGGTCTAATAACACAACTCCATCTTCATACGATGCCCTTCACACTGCAACCGGTGATGTGCAGGATCGAAACAATGGGTGTTTGCTGGATGCTCAAACACAGGGCGAAGCGAGAGAGAATACGTCAAGCATATTAGAGTAATCAAGGCTTTGGGTTGAAAGAAAGAGTCAGACGTCTCCTCCTTGGATAGACAGGTGCAAACATTGGGCCCCTCTTGCCCCCTTTTGTTGTTGGGGCTCCTTTCTTCACACCCCTGCCACTGCTGCAGAGATGGCATGTCATTTTCCACTTAAACGCTGCGGGCTCTTCCACGTCTTCAATTTCACGCATTGCTGGTGACGCACCTCTCAGAGTTCTTCGCTCAGTTTTTGGTTCAATATAGTTGCTTCCATTCATTTTTTTATTTCTTTCTTTGCTCTCTTTCTTTCTCATCTTCTCTATGTCTTATTGTTTCGTTTTCTTTTCATCTTCATTTTCGTCGGAGAGCTACTGTATTTCGCGCCGTGGAAAGCTGACTCTTTTTTAGCACTGGACCCGTTGAAGTTGTGTAGTTGGTGTATTGAATTGAATATCGCCGTGATCATGCGTTTGTAAATTTGCTTCAATGTTAATTTCTCTATAAGGAGTTCATTAAAATTCTAGGTTTTAACCTTATAGATTAATATTCCAATTGTTAATTATGAAATAATAAACAGTGAAGTATGGCTGATTCAAAGGTCACGGGTTGTCAATAAAAATTCGATTTATCCAAACATTTGAATTAAGAAATAAATAAATAAAGAGAGAGAAAGAAAGGTAAGAGAAAATGCCAATTTTTGAGCTAAAAATGACAGCAAAATTCATTTTTGATATTTAACTGTTTAATAAATAATACGAAATTAATAAATAATCAGTAAGTAATTTTAATAAATGATGTATTGATTTTCATAATTAGAATTTTTAAATAATTTTAAAAATTACATATTCAATAAGTAATCATGATAAATGAACAATATACAGCACTTTGAATACAACATCTGTACAATAAAACTTCAAAATGAACAATGCAAATCGTATCATGTTCAAAGTTTAAAAAGGTGAAAAAATGTTTGCTTTTTTTCATTGAATACATTGTACAGCAGGAAAGTTCTAAAGTGAATTAAGAGCCTTAAAAAATTTTTTCACTCACGATCCTTGAGTCACATAACAAAGGAAAACAATTCTGAGATAAAAGCAATTTTTATAATTTCCAGTTTAATTAACCCAAGTAAGTTCGAATTAGAGTACTATTATTTAATATTCATGTTAAAAAGAAATTCAGCGGATCAAAGAGAGAGAGAGAGAGAGAATTCGAATTACCAACCGATTCCAAATAAAAAGTTCAAATTATCAAAATTCCACCCAACCTTTTATTCTCCCGCCGTTATAGAATACACCTGAATTTGTGAAAGAAACTAGATATCCAATGTATCCTTCTTGTTGCTTTGATTCATGAGGCTTTAACTTTTTTTTTTGGTCCGTGAATCTCATCGATAAGTCAGAATCAGAAAAATGCAGGATTAAATTGTTTGTTACTGCTTTGGTAACGAAGAAGCTTGTTTGCGTCTTTTAATTTCATATTATTAAATTATGAATTAATAACGATAATAAATTTACAACAGTATTTGCGAGAAAAAACACTCAAATACAGATTTATTACGACATACAATACATTATACAATTCAAATTCATTAGTTTTCAAAGAACTATTACATGGTACAGATATCATTTTAAAAATACGTCAGGGAAGATTAAACGATTCGATCGCAAGGTAGCAAGCATACTAATGATTTAAGAACCACAGTGTAAATGATTTTCGGATTTTACGAAGAGCATCATTATGGAGCAACTTATTCACCGAAGTACCGTTAAATTATAGGCACCGGCTTAGTAACAAGTTTCACACCCTTGGGCTTTTTTCATAGTAATCACACAAAAATGTGTTGGGCTCCTGAAAGTATGTCCACTGGATTTCGTCGCTAAACATTTCTTACAACTGCTAGCAATTCGGTCTTCAAAAAACTGTCTATGTCTTCATAGGTATTTCTTTAGTTCCAAAACTAATGAGCTGAGTCAAAGCAGATTTCAGTAGATCGCTTCTCAGGCCACGTAGTAGTAGTTAGATGGAAATTTTGAAAGGATAAGTTTTTCTCCTTGTTCATTCTTTTTCTTTACAAATTCAGAGAAACATATGTAGAGTGGTATATATGTAGGGCTAAGATAAGCTATGTTTGGCGTAATGCTAACTTCTTACAGATGAATTTCCCAATTATTAATTTGAATCCATTTCGAATAGTTCTTAGCCCTTGAAAAAGTGGACTAGAATGGATTCCTTGTTTGTTTTTGGTTTTATTCGATTACCTGTGAGTTTATTTTTTATTTATTTTGTATGATTTTGATTTCCGTATGTAGAGTGTATATATTTCGGTACCGATCTCTGGTGGTTTTGGCTCTAGATGTTTATGATTTATTTGCTTGGCTTAAAGGGTTTAGAAAGAAAAGATAAGCTGTCACATTTAATTAGTGATGTCAGTTATTTTATTTCAAGATTAAGCATGTGTGCTTACTTAAATCTATATTATTAAAATTCTGGTGTTTAGCATTTGTTTCTTGTTCCTTTAGCAATTTTTTCTAATCGTTAATTGAATTTAAGTTTCGCAAAAGGCTATGAATGACTTACAACAAATCAAATGATTAGCCGAATCTGCGATAAATGATTTAAAATTGTTATCCGGATCTCTTACTTTATTTATTGGTTAAGTTATTTCATTTCTCGTATTATTATTCAACTTAGATGTCATGTTTGTTTTGAAAACACGATTAAAAACAACCAATTTTAATGCTTTCGATCCAAATGAAATTTGCTCTCTTCTAAAACCAGACAATTCGATCAAAACTTTTATTTCTATATTCTTGCATGCAATCTGTTGGGCTACATGGGTATTTATCTGAGATATCCGAAACGAACTATCAGTCAATAAAATCAACAATGCATAGGGAGACAGTATACAGATGACTGATATTGCAACGTGGCTTTCAATTTCATACTACTTAAATTCTCATCAAGTTCGATATTAGGTTAAAACTCTGAATTTGTGTTAAATCTGCTGAAAGTGTATCGTGAAATTTCTAAGCATATGCAACTAGCAGCGCTTGTGTAGTCAGGGCTTTTAACAAAAGTTGGACATTAAATTGTTGTTGATTGCTTGTCAACCATAAATATATTAGGTAATGAAATATTCACGACAAATTCCAAGGGAACTAATTTACGCCCTGTTTCAGTTGCTAATAGGAATATAAAGAAAAAAAGTTAATAGTTATAATCGAACAACATTTCGATAAATTTTTACACTTGCATGATAGACCGACGCACGGAATTTTATCTACTTGAGATTGAGACACTTTTTTTTTATTTACAGGGTGACAATTATTGAGCTATATGAAAAAAAAAACCTTGATAACTTTTGAATAGTTGGCGAGATTCAGTTAAAACTTGGCGGTTGAATGCAGGCCATGTTGGGATTTTTTTTTCAGCATGCGCACTCTTATTGTTGTTGTTGTTTATTTTTCGTTGAAAATGTCGAGATGTATCATTTCTGAGCGCATATCGATCGTCAAGGTTTACTATTCGCGCAATAACAGCCCGATTGCGGATCAAAGGAAATTTGCGACCGAGTACAAGCTGAAGACAACCGGTCCAAGCGTTATAACAATCAAAAATATGATTGAAAAGTTCGAGAGAACTGGTAGTGTCGATGTCTCTACACATGTTTTCGTCGGCGCCATGTCATAGCCATTGATGGCAAGCATATAGAACATGTCATAAACTAAATCCGAATATCTGTAGTTACTTTTAAAATTTGAATAAAATTTTTAAACTCAGTAGTTTTTGCAAATTTTATTTTGTATTTCATACAGCTGAATAATTGTCACCCTGTATTAAAAAAACTACATATATTTTATTCAAAATTGTCAAACTTGGTCACAGCTTTCAAATAAAATGTTTACGGTCATTCTTACAAATTAAAAATCAGGAGTTTCCCCCTCTCGACTTTACACAAAATGGCACGTTTTGTGTCTAGCTTCGAAGTACAGTCAAGAAAATCGAGTATGTGTTTTGAAGCTCTTCTCTTTGACCGATTGTGTCCGAAATTTGACACAAATCTAGAGTTTAAGTGTCAAGATCACATACTAAATTTCATTTATGTAGCTAATTGCGTTTTGAGTCATCATTTTCTCATGGGCACGAACATGCAGGCAGACAAACAGTCAACCGGTCGACAGATTTGGTCTAAATACAGATCTATAATTCTAGTGATAAAACTACTCGCAAAATTTCATCCATCTTGCTGGTTGTGTTTTTAAGTTATAGCATTTACATATTCTCGGACAGACACACAGACGCAAAGTTTTTCATCTGACATGTATAGTCTCCGTTTTGGACTAAAACCCACATACCAAGTTTTATTCGTCTAATTAATTCCATTTTGACGCCGTTTCGGCATAAGTCACTAAGTCCACAAAAACCTTTTGACGGACTACTGCAGTTAATTAGAATTTGGAATTAATTATTTCTTTATTCTTCTATTCTTATTATTCTATTATTTCTTTATGTTACCTGTTAGCTAAACATCTGTAAATCACCCATAGGAGCTGTAAACCTGCAAAATAAATTTTACTATTTAGCATAACGACTCAAAATAAATTAAGTTTAAACTGACCACATCTCGAAACTTAGTTTTGGGCTTAGTGACGTTTTCCTGAAAGACGAAGGTTCTTGAGTGTCTGTGTTTTCTGTGTGTGTTTTAACTTCACTTTTCCCTGCCTTGGTTCTTGACCCCAGCAAGCGACAATTTGCAATTTTCATATATTATTATTTTTTCTTTGTTTGTAAAAAACTACATGCATTTGGTAAACAAGTTCCGCCCATGTTGGCGTTGATTGTAAGCTTTTAGAAATTGAAAATAAATGCTGGCGAGTTGTTTCTCTCTCCGGCGGCCTTACACCCTTTCGTGTTGGCTGGTCGACGTGAGGATGGTTGGCAAGAAAATATTTTGTCTGAGTTCCCTGAGATATGTCCTGAAAATTCTCAGAAACGTCCAACACTGGACAATTAATAAGCCATTGTAGTTACAAACAGTTTAAACATGAATTGATGAATGAATGATCCAGCAATGAATTTGGAATGAATGAATGATCCAG